>JAQGBW010001012.1:0-30647 GCA_034698625.1 Julus scanicus | reverse complement strand
CGCCGCAACACGGTTAAGCTTCGCCGCAACACGGTTAAGCTTCGCCGCAACACGGTTAAGCTTCGCCGCAACACGGTTAAGCTTCGCCGCAACACGGTAAGGCTCCACCACAACACGGTTAAGCTTCGCCGCAACACGGTTAAGCTTCACTAAAATGTAAAATTTTGGGAGGAATTTTAATGAAATTTCTGGAAGAAAGTGTCCCATAGTCAATAAAAGGAAATCAATGGACCAAACCTCATTCCAGTGGTAGCAAGTAAGGGCATCTTGGATAAATTATCACAATAGAACTATTTACTAATGTCACTGTCTCACCTTACCCCATCATGTCTCAATGCTCCCCAATCTCCCCTACATTTCCCCATTCATTCATTCGTGGCTCTTCTGTACACTGCAAACGTGATCTCAGTGCACATGGAATTCTCAGAAGTTGGCTCATTTGTAGACGTGTCAACTTCTGAGAATCCCATGTTCTTGCAAATTGCACCACACGTGTACTTAGTACATCCTACATTTCCTAAAATTCGATCAGTCGCGCCAGGAGTCCCTTAAAACCCATCTGTTGCACCCATGGGCCTATGTGCTCTACCATTTTATAACGGTTTTTTTGGGGGGGGGGTTAATTTTTTTAAATTCGTATAGTTCAGATCATAAACCGGATTTTCGGGAAGGAGTTGGAACCAGTGTCGTGGGGGTAACGAGTCTAGAGAGAGACAAGTTGCCAGAGGGTTAAGGCGAGGGGTGAAAACCGTGGACCCAAGCCAAGTAAATTGGGGAGGAGCCCATTTAGAAAGCGAGGACAACCTTAGGGGACAAACATATTTTTTTTAGAAGAAAAAAGGAGAAAAAAAAAGAAGTTCGACCTCTCCACACACAGTAGGGCCGAAAAATTATTCTCATACCCCAGAACCAGATCTGACATGTGTTTCCCCCTTCCCCCAACTTCCTAGTCGGCAAATCCCCCCTTATTCGTAGCCACCGAACTAACAAGGGGCATACACAATAGTTAACGGCAAAACTGAAAGGAATGGGCATGTCCATAATTTCAGGGGGCAGTTTTTAGAACCAAAACGGTATTTCGGAGCAAGTTCACACGTGAATTCAGATATCACATTTCTATAGGTCCTCTTATCAGAATTCCAGATATGGATTATCTTTGACATCGTGACAATATGTCTAACAACTTCTTGTCTTGTCCAAAAAAAATTGTTTTAGGACAATTTACAAATTACGGCAAGATTAGTTAACAGGGAAATTCCCAACGTTCATAAATGCAGGATAGACATTATTAGTGTACAAACTCTTTATCTTTTGTGGTAACATGACAACATCCTTGATCACTTCTTATCTACCAATGTTGCCCAAAGAAATGTGAGGACACAATTTACATAAGTTATGCCAACATGAGTAAAAAGGGGAATTCCCATGTCTGCACATTTTTGGATGACATAATGTGCCAACTTTAACTTTTGTGATAACATGACAACATCCCTAAAAACTTATCTTCCCATGTTGCTCAAAAATTGTTTTGGAACACAATTTACACAAACTTATGCCAACATGAGTAAAAAAGGGGAATTCCCATGTCTACAAATTTTGGTATGACATAATGCTCCATCTCTGACTTTTGACATACCATGACTAGATACTTGACAACTTCTTTAACTGCCAATGTTGCCCAAAGAAATGCTAGGGCATAATGTTGCCAACATGGTGTCAAATGTTGGAAAAGATGCCAACACGAGTTAGGAAGGGAATTTCCCCACTTCAACGGTTTCAGGGATGATCGAGTGCCATCTCTGACTTTTGTCAAAACATGACAACATCCCTGACAACTTCTTATCTACCCAATGTTGCTCAAAGAAATTGTTTTGGAACACAATTTACATAAACTTATGCCAACATGAGTTAAAAGGGGAATTCCCATGTCTACAAATTTTAGGATGACATAATGTGCCATCTGTGACTTTTGTAATAACATGACAACATACCTGACAATTTCTTTTCTACCAATGTTGCCCAAAGAAAAGCTGGGACATAATGTTGCCAACATGGTGTCAAATGTTGGAAAAAATGTCAACACGAGTAGGCAAGGGAATTTCTCCACATCATGTGTCATCTCTGACTTTTGTAATAACATGACAACATGCTTGACAATTTCTTATCTACCAATGTTGCCCAAAGAAATGTTAGGACACAATGTTGTCAACATGGTGTCAAATGTTGGAAAAAATGCCAAAGGGAATTTCCCCACTTCCAACAGTTTCAGGAGATGAAAAGAGCGCCATCTCTGACTTGATACTCGACAACTTTCTCCCCATGTTGCTCAAAGAAATTTCAGAGCACAATTTAGTTAAAATGTCGCCAAAACACGAGTTAACGAGGGAATTTCCCACGTATCTAGATGCAGGTTTGATAGAATGTGCCACCTTCGAAGCCACACCCATCGCCTAGTCTCGTAAAACAAGATTGCGGACAAGAGATAAAGCAACATTGACAGAAAAATCAATTAACATCAGGCGTTCCGTACAAGCTCGCCACAAACACAATGTGTCCTCTCAACACAAACATCGCGCAATAATGATTGGACTTTGGGTCCCAAGCAGAAGGACTCCTTACCTGATAACTCTGAGCACAAGATGTTGTTCAAGTCCGTGGGCTCGTTGCCGTACCAGAATATCCATAACTCCTTCTTGTAGAGCAGCGGCGGGGGCGCGTTCAACTCCTGCAGGTAGCGATGTTGCTCCAGGTGAGTCCTCTGGTGAGGAACCCTCCTCCACACACACAATATATCCGCGGCTAAACACTTGGTGAACGCCAGGAGCACCGGATCGTCCAGCGGATCCACACAATATAAATTATCGGCACTTAATCTACGCCATTTTATTCCACAAAGGTCCATCTGGGGAAGAGAAAAAAAAAATAGGGAATAGATTAGTCATCTGGTGTCACAAGGCATCAAGTGTCCCTGTTAGGGAATATCTCTGAATGGATATGAAAAGGACAAGTCCCTAAACGAGCTTAAGGGACAAGGGCAAATTAATGAAATGCTGCAAGGGAAATTCCCTGATAAAAATACAAATTCCTGAATGAGGTTAAGATTAATTTCTCGATGAAAGTGCAAATTTATGGCGAATTCCCCAATAAAAGGGGCCAAATCCATGAATGATTTCAAGGGAAATTCCCTGATAAACAGAAATTCCAGAATGAGCTTAAGAGAAAGTTCTAGATGAGCTTCAGAGAGATTTCTTGATGAGATTAAGAGGAATTTCTTGATGAAGAGAAGTTTCTTGATGAGCTTAAGAGAAACTTCTTGATGAGCTTAATAGAAATTTCTTCTTGAGCTCAAGAGAAATTTCTAGATGAGCTTAAGAGAAATTTCTTAATGAGCTCAAGAGAAATTTCTTGATGAGCTTAAGAGAAATTTTTAGATGAGCTTAAGAAAAATTTCCTGATGAAAGGGCAAATCCTTGAATGCTTTCAAGGGAAATTCCCCAGTAAATAAAACAAATCCTCGAACGATTTCAAGGGAAATTCCCTAAAAAAAAGACAAATTCTTGTTTGAGCTTAATAGAAATTTCTTGATAAAGGGCATATTCAAGAATGAGCTAATGGGGAAATTCCCCATCAAATCCAGGAATGATTTAAAGGAAAATTCCCTAATAAAAAGACAAAATCTAACAATTTCCTGATCGCAAACTGTTCATTTTCAAGTGAACACGATTGACAGTAAATGTCATACACGTGAATTTTCCTTGAAATTTTCAAAACCTAACCCTTTTCCCCTGACTAATCCAGGTCTATCCAATTCATATGTCAATTCCAGGTATGAATGAACCCTTGTTGTTATGACGGAAGCCATACGGGGTCAAAACCAATGCCCAGCAACGAAAATAGAGCTATTAATCGAAAGTTCACGACAGCCATGACACTAGATTTGTGAAACGTAGCGAGTGTACAACAACAATAACTACGCAAAAAAATCATGTCAACACGAGACTGGCAACAAGCCGAATGAGGGATGGCTAAGGTGGCGAAGGCCATTTCAAAATCAAGGTTATACATTTTGCCATGGCTGCTGGCCCTGTTCACAACAGACTTCATTCAAAAACCAATTCGGATAAATGATTTGAGCACAAAACGCACACGAAAACACTCATTTACAGCGTTTAAGTTAACGGCTCAACCTTTGCAAAAGTTCAACCACTTCGTGTGCACTTCATAAAGTTACGTCACACGTCTACATGGAAAATGGGGAAAATACCAAAGTAAAAAAACCTCATGCAGATTGCTATTTTTACTCCTCGCAAACAGAGGGCCACAAATTGGGCCAATGAGCAATAGCCTGCTACCCTGTCAACAGCACACAATTCAGGGTTTTTCCACAATTTTCAACTTGGGGGGCCATCCAAAAAGGACGTCCTCTAGAAAGAGGGGGATGAAGGGAGACTACACCGTCCATTGGACACGATGTGGACATTGGGGGGAAGAAGACCGCCATCTATTGGACACGATCACACGATGTGGGGGGAGAAACGGTGAGACTGCCGTCCAGCGGACACGGAGACACGGAGGGGGTGAGGGGAGACTCATCCATTGGACACGACGTGGACATGGGGGAGCCTGTCGTTCAGCGGACACGATGTGGACATGGGGGATGAGACTGCCGTCCAGTGGACACGATGTGGAAATGGGGGGGGAACTGTCATGCATTGGACACAATGTGGACATGGGGGAGGGAGACGGGGAGACTGCCGTCCAGTGGACATGATGTGGAAATGGGGGGCCTGTCATGCATTGGACACAATGTGGACATGGGGGAGGGAGGGGAGACTGCCATCCAGTGGACATGGGGAGGGAGGGAGAAATCCATTATGAACGTTCACTAATTATGGTATGCACCACGTAATGTTTTTTATTGACCAGTCCTTATGATCTTAAAGCTAGTTGCCAATGAAGTTGTTGGGCCTCATCTCCGATAAGCCCCAACCATTCCTCCAATGTTGCCTCTTCCATTCCCTTAAGGCATGTTTCGACATGCTCAAAATCCTGTTGACACATGTCCCTAAGCGCAAAAGTCCGATGAAAATATTGCAGCACGGATAACTGATTAATACTTGTAATCCAATCGATGATGACAACAAGGTTGCCATTTCAAAACAACGAATTAGGTTCATGGGAGAAACATAGCCTACATTTGCGGAACAATGTCACCGCAACATTTTTTTACTCTTATCGTTGGCCAAATGCTATTACACTTTTCGATTAATTTCAAGAAAGCGATACGGCAGGCATGACATAAACACGAACCCAATCCCCCCACAAAGCGTTTAACGGCCAATCCGAACAAAAAAAAATCGTATTTTGCCGTGCAATCAAAATACAATTTCTGTTCGTCGTTATCGAACATTATCGCGGCCCGTTCCAGCAAATGCCAAAATGTCAACAAACCTTTAAATCGAAAGTAAAGATACGGGCTTCCGATAGCACCGGGTTACGTTTTTTGGAAAACACGATAACAGACGATACCGTTGTTATCATCCGCACTGACCGCGGCAATGCCAGGTGATGTGTTCGCTTCATTCGGAGAGCATGCTTTCAGAGAAATTTGCGGTGTTTTGCTTCTTTCGAGTGGGATGCTCATCGAAGGCCATGTTACCCCGATGCTCTATTTGCAAGAGTGGGACACACAGAGCTGAAGGAAAGACTGAGCAAGGGCATGTTTATCAGGTTCAACCTGCCATCTAACTCGCTGACCGTAACCGCTGAATTGAATTGACAGCGATTCTATTCGGTACGAGAGGAACCCCAGGTCCTCGTGCTCGGGCTAGCCGCAAGTGGTGCGAAGCTACAATCTGAAGGATTACAACTGAACGCCTCTAAGTCAGAATCCATACTAATCACATGTTGTAATAGAATCCAATGTTGGTAACGCGCTTGCCTTTCGATCCAAAAGTGTGAGGTTCGCTCCCAGGTCGAATGGGAATTTTTACGGATGGGTGAAAAGTCTCTTTCGGATCAGAGTTTAAACCGAGGTCCAGTGTGGATCCCCCTTGCGTCACGCGCGTTAAAGACCCCCTCGAGAGGAGGTGGAAACCCCCCTCGTAGTCAAAATTCCGAGGTATGTCCACCGACCACTGTCCAAAGCCCATCCTCAATCGCACGGCGGCAATTTTTTAGCATCTGCTCCTTATGCTTGTTATTCGCAATCTTTGCATGGCAGACTACAAAAATAGGTCAAGCAGGGTCACTACTCGATTATCATTGCGTCTACTTCCCCACATGCAATCGCCTACAAACTGTCCTTTTTTTTCCCTCACTGGTAAACAAGGTTGTTGAATACGTTTCCCAGAGCAGACACATCCCAGTCAGAATTTATACCAAAAAAAAAACACCAAAAACCATTATCTATGGATAAACAATAGAGAATAACTTTCTTAAGATATTGAGGTTATTTTTATAAATTATGCAGTATCCATTCATAAGGGAAATGGACGTTAGGACCAAGAAGCAAGCTCATAATCCACTCGACCACCGGCCTTGTGCTTGACCGAGGCCCGAGAGGCCAGTGTTGCAAATCTACAATCCGAAGGATTTCGGACACTGGCAATATTTGCAGGCTTGCAGTGCCAATGCAGTATCCACACCCAAGGGTCATCTTCCTTGGAAAGAGTACAAGAAGGCTGGAGAATTGCATGATGCAATTGGTGCAGTGTGTGAAATAATGCATCGTATAATACGGTCATTCAACCGTAATGCAAGGTTCCAGCTAAAAGTTCATAGCATGAAACTGGGTGTTTAAAAAAGCATAAAGCTAAACGATTCAAGCACTGAAAATGGGATTTTGGTGGTGAAAAAACTACAAATCAAACTACTTCGGTCCTGGTGGGCATTTTGGGTATTTTCCAAATGACAACCATTGCAAAACAAAAAATTCATCAAACCTGAGAATTAAAACTGAAAAATCCAACAGTTGGGAAAGCAGAAATCTCATCGCCTCTTTTTTTCCCCCCCCTCGACAATAAAAGCTACTTTCAATAATAAATCTAGTCTACACGACGGAATCCATTCAACGGCTTTTGCATAACTGCAATATCGATTTTTTTGCCTCTCCACGACTTTATCCGACTACGAAACCGCTAAATGCACGGGGTTAGATGCCTAACTGTACTCAATATGCCTTTCCAATAAAAACCATCTGAGATTACATCATTGACTCGGGGCAACAACAACACAAAAAAAATGTCACAGCAGAAGAGGACTGGAGGAGGTGATCATCTTATATCCTATTTTACAAAACTCGGAAATTCACATAAATTTCACAAAATTTCGGTTGTTATTCTTTGCAATCGATTTCGCCTCACCGAAACATAATTACAGGAAAACTTGTCAAAGTGACCCAACTTTTACACGCTTAAAAAAAACCTGTCATGTTGCCAAGAAAATGTTGCGCATGTTTCTTCGTATTATGCAAAACCTCGTCAACAACGAGGTTGGCTTTTGACATTTCGAAAAATCGCATACTGGAGTCGACAACGTGTCACACAAATGGTCAAAGTGCTGCATTTCAGTTCATGGACTTCAAACTGCCCTTAAGGAACTTTATGTCCAAATCCGAAGATTTGACAAAAGAGGCAATTTTTAGGGGATTTTTAGGGGACCTACTTTTTCTAACAGAAGGAGGTTGTGGTGTCAGACGCACGTGCATGTGCACATGCTGTTCTAAATCTCGTGCACATGCATTCTTAATCTCGTGCTTATTTGGAATGTTATTGTTCCATTGTTGGAATGTTATTGTTTTTAGAATTCTTGTCAAGTTCAGTTTCTCTCAACTTTTTGTCGTTTTAAATAAATAGTTCACACGTAACTTATCGTTGAATTTAATTTGGAAGTTATTTCAACATCCCAAAAGGTCCATTTTTGGCACTGACCTGCCAAAACCTCTAGCAAGAGGTCGATTTTTCTCCAGGTCGATCATTACAAAAGGGAAAGTTTGCAGGGGGTCAAAAGGCACTATTTTGCAGAAAAAGAGATGATAATCTTAAACAAACATAACAGTTTCTGTCTGCAGCAAAAGTAAGAGTTTTTCTGCAACATAACATTTCCAATTCACAAATTAATCAAAATTTTGAAGGTAAGGGTCAAAATATTCGGTCCAAAAAAGTTTGGGAAACCCTAGTTTACAAGAATGAAAAACCTCAGATTTGACCTCGTGCAGAGGCGATAGGGTTAATTTGAGAAGGCCTTCTGAAATTAACCCTACCAGAGTGATAAATGTTCCTTGGACAAGAAAGCGTAACTTTGATACACTGACGTGCCATTAATTCATGGAAGGTCATGGGGAGACATGCAGACATTGCATAATTTCACTCGCTGTTTTTTTACATTCGTCACGTGATGAACAATTTGCAAACTGTTTACCAACTAACTGAGATTGTTACGAGTTACATAACCCTCGGTGTGTTTTTTCATAACACTGACATTTGCCTTTCCATGGATTTTTCCAAGCAGAAAAACCTACTTCGGGGCAACACCCAAATCACTTCGGTGCTTTTTTTGTCACTACAAACTCGATGACTGGCTTTACGACTCCAGATTTCAACAAGGGTATTGCACCTGAGAGAGAGAGCACGGTCGTTACGACACCTCCGAAAAACAGGCCGAAGCATCGGGGCAGACCTTACGCGTAACCTAAATGTACGTGGCTGCAAATATACATACGAGAGCACGAATTAAGACGTACTTGTAGGTAAGGTGGCTTTGTCCGCTGAGCACACATCCCAAATAAGCAAAATAGAAATCAAATCAAATTGGAGAATGGGTCACCATGTTAACTTCTCTCCACTTGCCTCGCCCCTCAAAGTGGCTCAGCCTCTGGGATAACCCCATTAGACATTTAAAATACGTTCGGCATGAACTCGTCGATCGAGGTCAGTTTATAATATAAAACGACTTCAAACAAATTTTCATGCACGTAAGGGAGGGAAAATGAGTAAGCGTTAAACGACGGTAGTTTCGAGTCAGTCTGCATTGGTACCAGAGGTCAGTTTGTAAGTTGGAAAATCAAGAGTGAGAAAGTTGTTTCGGTCAACACGATGACCGGGATGCGAAAAGCCACCGAGGACCATTTCAAGGAGCAATATCACTCATGAGATGGAAACTTGTGCGAGCTCAAGATCTTACGTAAACCACTCTCGTTGCGAAAGGGTCTTGAAGGCAATGCAAGTGTTGAGGAACAAGATCATCATGAACGTGTATGATCCTGTTTTGTGACATGTTGCAGAAATAGGCCCAACGTTAAAAATCAACAACCAGATAACCGAACACAGGAGTCCGTGAAAAGGGTGGACATTGGACGCATATTTCGGCCATAATCAGCACAGATTACTTATCAAAACAATGTGCAATTTCGACCGTTCACATTCCATCCACATTTCACCACAATGCCTAGAATTTCATCCACCCCTCTCCATGCAACAGTTCCTGGTGTTGAACCAACCACTACTAGGGAAAAACAGGTTGGCATACCTCTAGTTAACTAAAGTTAAAGACCCCTGCAAAAAAAATTCCACAACAAAACAAAATTCCAAGGTAGATGATGGAGACATTGGAGTTGAGAACTCGTGTTGTGGAATTGGCCAACGTTAAAAATCAAACGAACCTAAGCGCAAACAGGGCACTCGTCCATGGCAGGGACGTTCCCATTCCATCGACATTTCGCCACAATGTTTTGGATTTTATCCGCCCTTCCCCAAAGCAACAGTTCCTGATGTTGAATCCACCGGGCAAAAAACAGGTCGGTGTACAAACTTTAGTTAAAGAGTCCTCTCGAGTGGGGGGAAGAAGGATTGGGGGATTTTGCCCCCCTGCTGTCAAAATTCTCAACTAGGTGATGGCGACGTTGGGAGTTCAGCCCTCGTGTTGTGGAAATAGGCCAACATTAAAAATCAAACAACCAGACAAACGAACCTAATCGCAACCAGGGCACTCGTCCATCGTAGGGACATTTCCATTCCATCGACATTTCACCACAATGTTTTGGATTTCCTCCACCCTTCCCCAAAGCAACAATTCCTGGTGTGACTCCACCAGACAAAAAACAGGTAGACATACGAACATAAGTTAAAGAATCCCTTCAAGTGGGGGGAAGAAGAATTGGGGGAATTTGCCCCCCTGCTGTCAAAATTCCCAGCTAGGTGATGGCGACGTTGGGAGTACAACCCTCGTATTGTGGAAATAGGCCAACATTAAAAATCAAACGAACCTAAGCGCAACCAGGGCACTCGTCCATGGCAGGGACGTTCCCATTCCGTCGACATTTCGCCACAATGTCTTGGATTTCCTCCGCCCCTCCCCAAAGCAACAGTTCCTGGTGTTGAATCCACCGTCCGCATGTCCATTTCTCAACCAAAAAACTGACACGACCCTGCCGCTTCTTTTTTTTTTCTTCCACCACCAGGTCTCGTATATTTCTCTCTTTCTCTCCCCCATGGCCTGCCTACCCATGGCCGAGGCAGCTAGCTTCTTTGGCATTCACCGACCGACCGACCGCCACATTCTCATCCAGGCTAGATTAAACGATGATAAATGAGCTCCTAAAAACCGACGCTTCCTGTCCTGCGAACCGATTCATGTTAGCCGTTGGTAGTAAAGTGAGAGAAAAACGAGAGAATTAAACACATTGGGATAGCCGGCTTTGGCTAGGGTTCTGCCTTAAACTGGGCCTAAAACGGTGTTTGAAACCAGGGACTCCTTAGTCGAATTCCGATGAAAATCACGTAGAAACTTGCTGCAGGTGACATTTAATCGTTGACCTACTACAAAACGCTAGCGTAACCCATTTCTTTTTACGCCGCCGATTGCAGCGATTCGGGACCCTGTTTTTTCCCAACCACCATCTACTAATCTAGGGTCGTCGTTTCCGCGGGGTTAGGCATTAGGTTCACAATAATAATAATAATAAAACTAGCGCTACCCCCACCGAGACCACGCTCGTTGGGGTCTATTATACAGAAATCCATTATAATCAGTTTCTCCAGTGAGGGTACTTACCAGGGCAAAGAAATTGGTGTGACAATCCTCCAAGCTCGCACCATTTGTTTGGAAGTTTGGATGCGTCATGGCTTGTCCATGATTTACACTCGCATTTTCACTGGAACTACGGCATTAGACGCTTTAAAAAGCCCATTTATGCAAGGAAATATCCGACCTTGGGACTGATTTGCAGCTGAAAATGGCGACAATGATGGCGGCTGAAGGAACAACAAGGCGGTAAGTGGCTCGCGTTCTCATTCGTCGCGCGCCAGGTCACGTGACAGGCTCCCAGCGCCATCCGACGACGCCGACTAGGCGGTTGAGTAGCCGAAATCCGCCATTTTTTAAAGGTCCGAGCGTGATGAAATCCAACGTTCGCCAGCAGTTGCGTAGGTTGCTTTCGAGGGCTGTCTCATCAGAAATCAACCTCGGATTTGTGTTTTTGGGTCCTGCGTCTGAATAATCGCTTATCGCATTTGCAAATACGCTAAATCATTAGCCGATGAAACTCCCGTTGGTGGCCACCTAGCGGCGAAACTGCCAACTAAGACACCAACATTCGAAAAAAAAAAAAAAAGTGGAAATTTCTCCAATGTCATCACTACGGTGAAAATATGTCTGATTAAATCAGCGTTTCGCTGAGATATCATGTTCGGTATTGGCTATATAACATGGGGAATCATTATCTTGTACGTCATAATATCCAGGTACGTTGCGAAGCTTGATGCGATCGACGGGCGGTGTCGATGGTCGATTATGGGTGCATTGAAACCATACGGGGGAAGGGTGGTGGAAATAGCTTTATAATCTCGGCACACTGCGTGAAATATCTGATCATTTATCAAGCATTGACTCCCATTTTTCCACAAACGGACCCTTTTACTAATTTATAATAATTTCCTGCATCTGCCAAAGGGCCAAAGACTCCCCACTGACCATACAGCACCATCTATGGGGACTCTTGATAAGCTTGAGTCCACCATTAGAAAGGGGCGTTCATTTATTACAGGTGTCAGTTGTATTTTAACATTGGTCTACGAGGGCTAAACACCAACGCCAAGTCATGAATCCTCATCACCAACCTGGGAGATTTCCAACGAGGGAGCTACTTAAAGAATTTGGCCCATCCGTAAAAAGCGTACGTCCACCCCCTCTCGAGGAAGGGGGGGGGTCTTAAACGTGCAGAGAGCAAGGGTATCTACGTGGGCCCTCGGTTTAAATTCTCATCCGAATGAGCCACTAGTTAAGGAATTTGGTCCATCCATAAAAACCTTTCACCCCCTCTCGAGGGGTCTTAAACGTGCATAGAGCAAGGGGGATCTACATGGGCCCTCGGTTTAAATTCTCATCCGAATGAGCCGCTAGTTAAGGAATGTGTTACCAAATCTTAAGTTACCATTATTTTTCTCAGGGGCTTACCGAGATTCATATCCTGGATATTGTGCAAGGCAGTGAATGCGGACGTGAAAATCGGAAGAATCAGCTTTCTTCCCTTTTCGCTGAAAGACATCCACATTTGCAGAAACAACTTTACGGTGGTAAGAAACCGGTTGTCGACAAACTGCGCGTACCGTCGAGCCATTAACCGACTTTGAGGCACGTGAATAATTTACAGGTGATTGAATCCATCGGGGTTTCGAGTAGTTTAGTCAACAGCTCGTACAGCAAAATCTTAGCCATATACGTCGGCGATGTACGCATCGAGAAGGAACTTCACGCGACGCCGATCGATGGCGAGGATGATTGCGATCTGGCCGAAGATGAAATTTCCGACAATAAGCAAACCACCTTAAATATCCCGCAGCAAATCATTACGTTGTCGCAGGTTTGTTTTCTTAATAGACGCACGATGCGAAGAAGAATTCGTTCTTAACTTTCACCCGTTTCAGATCACGTCCATCCATATTTACAATGTGAATATAATGCTGTTAAAGATAGTCAATAACTGCCTCTTTCACGCTAGGATCAGTGAGGTGAAACTGGAAGGAACGACGGATCAAGCGTGGTGTGTATGGGTGTGCCTAAAACTCCGAAACAAATTCAGTAGATCCAACTAATTTTAACATTTGTGTTAATTTATGATTTCAAAGGATGCAACTGAGTTTAAACATCAGTAATTTTACGTCAAAGTTACTTCATCACGTAGAAGACGTAAGCCGGACATTTCTCGAGCGACTCTTTCGCCGATAGAAACCACCGCCGAAAATATTAATTTTCAATATTTTATTCGCACAGAGCACGGCACTACCCTGCTTAGTGGAGATCAACACGAGCAGCAATTTAATAATAAGTATCGATCCGAAGAAAAAATTCAAATTAAAGGCATTTTCGTTAAGCGTGCTTCCCGAACTGGATATTATTTTATCTGAAGGTCTGTTCAAATCCACGAATCTTTGGCAATGCAAGAATGTTTTGAGAAAACCGTTTCAAATGTTTTTGTTTTTTTTTCAGGTCTTCTGCGACTTTTTCCGCCCGCAGGGAATTTGTCTTCCAAACAGCCAGGTAGCGCCAACAACTTTGAAAGTCCGATCACCACCATGCATAAGATCTGGAAATGTTTACCAGAGGTAACTTATTCCGGTTGACAAGCTGGTAATTCGTCAAGTTTGGCAAAATGTAATTCACGCAACTTCTCGTGTTTCGCAGACTCTAAATCTGAACGTGGAAAACATGAAGATCCAGCTGGAGTGCGAAAATCAAGACAAGAGCGTGACGCTCTCGATGAAGAAAATGTTGAGCACGACCGCGTTCTCTTCCATACTGCTGCACGAGGACATCAAAGACGATCTCTTATTTCCCGGCGAACTCGAAACTACTTTTCTCCTGGAAGATTTTAACATTAACACCGGGATTCGCAGAGTTGTGGCTTTGACTAGAGCAGAAGCCAAGCTGTTTGTGAGTCTTTAAATTTTGTGGTTTGACAATTTTTTTTTTACTCTTTGTGCAAAGTTTGAAAAAGTTATTTTCATTGTGAAGGTTTCTGAACACCGCACCGAGGCGTCGATGGTGGTGTCGGCGTTTTCTTGTCGGTACCATCACACGGACGTGAACAGTTGGCTCGAATACATGCTGAAATGGAGCAGGCGTCAACCAATCCCGGCGGAGGAAGCAGTCGGGACACGGTCGGAAACCAAAAAACATCTGGAAAGACTTTTCGACAAGCCTCACAAGATAACGCTCGAATTGTGCGATGTTACAACCGCGATGTACTTCACCGAAAAATCCAGCATCAGTTCGGGGCTGGTGCATGCGAGGTTCATGCTGGAATGCAAGAAATGCTTGCCGGAGACGACGGAGCTGGACAAAAGGTACGCTGCCCTCGTGGCGATGACCGACGAGTAAAATCTTCACGGTAATCTTTTTAATTTTTTTCGTAGTTTGAATGGGCTTCTGGAATCGTGGTGGTGTCACATGGGCGAGCAGCCTTTGCCCAAAAACTCCAATAAAAAGCATCACTACTGGAATAGTCCCGTGTTCATCGGTGTTCTGCTATTTGAGGCAAGTGTTCAAAACGTGTACTCGAGATGTTCGAGAGAAGTAACCGGATTTGATTTCTAATATTTAATTTGCGCTCGCGGAAATTATGCAGGCGAAGAAGCAGCACAAATCTGGCAGGAAGATCGAGTCCATGATCGACTGCACTCACTTGGAGTGGAACGAGCATCTCGGTGCATTGGTCATCGATGTTCTCAAGTGAGTAGTAGAAGCGTGATTGTCGAGTCGGCGTATTGTCAGGTCAGCGACATTGTTCTTAACGTTACAGGTGTGTGCAAGAGTTGCAACACACGTTTGAATCTCGCAAAACTGGCACGAGGCCGATGTCGTTGAGCGAGCGCCAAGTACCAGCCAAGCCAAAACTGAAGATGCAGAAATCTTCTCAGGAGAACATACACGTCCATGTTGCCATAACCAATTCAAACATTTTCTCCCTTTGCGAGAAAAGAGGTAAGGGCCCGACATTGAGATTGTGTCGCTGCGGGCGGATACGAGACAAGCGTTGAAATCCGGTTTATGATTTCAGTTGGATTTTTACTAAGGATCGACAGCGGAAACTTCGAATCTGTAGCAGAACGAATGAATGTGTCCATAGAGGGAGTCAAACTGGTGCCGATTATTCCATCGGGCACGGTATGGTTTTTTTTTTTTTTTTTTAAAGGACATCATGGGGTTTGAAAGTGAAAAATCAATTCTGGATGATTTACTTTGCAGTACTTCCCTTGCATAAAATCGAGCGAGCATAAGAGCTGCATCCTAAATGTCGCCACCTCCTCGATCGTCTATCAGCGACGCTCGCGGGAGACGGCCGTGCAGTTGTGCGATCAAATCCAGTTGCGCTGGACGACAACGGATCACATGACTGCCCACAGCATCGCTAGCGACATCGTGGCTCTGAAAACCAAAACCTCGGAAATGTGGCCGACACCGGAGCTAAAATGGGCTCCGACTGCGGCACCCCGGCGCTCCAAGCAAATCCTTGTCAAAGTAAAAGTGGGCGGTACGCTCTCCTTCACCGCTCGGCTCACGCAAACCAACAGGTATCACACACGTGACATTGGGTCTTAATTCCGCAACACATCGTAACAATTATATTTTTGCATGTAGCATAACGGTCAATGTCCGAGAACTATCGCTCTGCTATCATCAAGGAAGCATGAAAATTAGCTGCGAAGAAGCGATTCTCGAGTTTGATCAGCACGACATCATTGCGTTGACTCGTGTGGAGATGGCGACGGTTGCTGGCAGCGCCGCCCTAAAGGCTGGCAGGCAAAGCTTCGACGTGCTCGAGTTGAAGGAGAACAAAGCTTGGTGAGTTCTAGGATTTGTTAGTTACATTATCGTGAGCTGGATTTTTACAAAATGCTGAAGTGCTCCCATTTTCTCCAGGAATGTCGCGATTGCGGCGGTCAAGATCTGTTTTCCTCACAAGTACAATTTTGCCGATGTTTTCACGGAAAAGGCAATCAGCATTACGAAATGGCTGAAACTTTTACACCGATCCAAGGATGGCGCCTCGGCCGGACAAGAATCTCTGCCGCCAGACTTGTGCATCAAAATAAAGGTAAGCACAAGATCTGCGATGCACTAGCGTCGGTCGACGCGGATTACCGATCTGTTTTTCGCTCCAGGAAATAATGATAGAGATATGCGACGATCCTTTCGAAGTCCGCCTTCGCGACAACTATGAATTGCTCGAAGACGAATACAACGAAAGCCAGAAGCGCTGGAAGATGCTCGACGCCAAAGTGGACGAACTCCGCAAGACGCATCTTCACCTTCCAGGTTGGGCAATTCGTTCGGCAAAACACGCGCTTTCGCAAAGATCTCTCCCTCATTCTCCCTTTCTTTCGTTTAGCCACCAAAGTTAACGAGCTCTATCGTAGTTTGGCCAAGCGGAATGCAGACATCTACATCAAGCGCTCGCTGCAGATGTATGCCTCCTCGCCCATGAGGACGCAGCTGTACACGCTGAACGGAAAAGACGTGGAAGTTCTGTTGCTGGCCGATCCCACCATGCACGGCAAGGAGAAGATCGTGGCTCACATGCAAACGCTGGATTCGGAGAGGTTATTTAAGTTTTTCCGTTGCGCTAAAAAAAACTATTGTAGATGGGGCCACCACAATTAAAAAAAATGTCATATCGTTTATCTAGTCCTTGGCCGGAAGAGGACTTGGAATTCACCACTCTCTGGTGCCGCATGGTGCAGTTCAGCTCGGCCACGATTGCCATGCAACTCCGCGATTATCCCTCGCCGCTGCTCAATTCCACAAACTTCACGGCGTGGGGGATGCTGGTTGGAGCCGAACAAGAACCCAGCAAGAGAGGTACCAGAGTTGTCTTTTAAATACCAATGCCACTATCTTGTTCCCAAGAGTAATAATCCTCTCCCATCATTTAGCCAAACGCAGCGCCATGATCGAAATCGGCGAACCGTGGACAAACGTGATGATCGAGCGCAGCATGCCGCCCCTCAAGTTCTACTATGACATAAGCTGCGGTGGGTCCAATAATTCGTTCGTACGGATATTCAGCTCAACGCATGCAAGAGTCTAGCGTGTTAATGACACTGTTTACTATTGGGTTTCAGATGTGGAACAATTAACGGTGGGTTACGGTCCGTGCTGGGAACCGGCGATGGCCGAATTCAATTTGGCCTCCGACCTTATCAGTAGGCCGTCGGCCGACCCCAGCCCGTCTCTTCCCTTCTGGGACAAGATGCGGCTTTTGTTCCACGGCCGCTTGACCATGATGATGCAGCAGCTGACCATGGTTTTGCACTCGTCCCTCGATCCGTGCAACACCACCGAGGAAATGGACTTCACTTGGACGGACTTGGAATTCGATTGGACTAACGGTAAAACGCGGTCTTTCAAAATTCGATACTGAACTGTTTTGTCCGGGTTGCGAACTATTCCTCTTTTGCAGCAAAGTACGTGCTCAAGGGCAATTTGGACGTTTACGTGAGAACGGCGTCTAAGTACGACGACTGCCACCTGTTGCACTTTCCTAGTCTCAAGTTGGCGTAAGTTTTACTCGGCGAAGCGGCACGCGGGCGCCCCGGATATTTAACGAATTCCGGCTTTTCTCCCCTTCGGCTAGCATCAAGCTGGATTGGCAATGCGTCGGCGATCCAAACGACCATCACGCCGTCATGCCTTGCGCCCCGGACAAACTCCCCGAGTATTCCATCAACCAGAAGCACGACTCGTATCGGGCTTTTCGCTCGCTCAGCCTCAACCTCGCCGTCGTCATGGACACGAAACCGGTTACGGCAGAGGGCAACAGCAGCATCCCGTCGATGCTCTTCTACAGCAACACGCTCAAGTGGTTGGAAAACCTTAAGGTGAGGACACTCGGATTCTTTGCGTCGGTAACCGAAATCTCCCACGTGGCTAAAAACCGTCTGTCGGGTCCTTAACAGGTGATCTTGTCGGGGGTGACGCGGCCGATCAGAAGAGGTGTGGTGTTCAACAACTGCAAGCCCCGCAAAGTCTCGCTGAGCCGGCATTACAAGTAAGCGGGAATGCGCGATTAACTCGTCTGCTGACTTTTTCCAATCGTAAATCCTCTCGAAATCTCTCCCAAAGGGCCATGCGGTTTTCCTTGAGTCTGCATCAGTTTGAAGTGTGCTACTGGATGTCATTTGCGAAGCAACGCGGCTTCCGTCTACAGGCGGAGAAGCTGACTCTCTCCACCGAGTACAACTTGAGCCTGAGTACGATCGACGATGGCCTAAAACACAGGTGAGCGCAGCGAAAAGGCGATTACGTCGGATTTGTGCAGAGTGGCACGGACTAATCGCTTCACGATTAATCTTTCCGCAGACCGCAGGCATCGACGAACGTCATCTACATGAACTGCGAGCTCTGCAACGGGGAAATCTGGCTGCAGAGCGCGGCGAGCGACGATGCCGGAAACGAGGTTTGTAATCCGCACTTGCGAACATCGCGCAGTTGCGAATCGTACTAAGTTGCGTTAATTTTTCCCCGCAGATGAACGTGTCCTTTAGAGCTCCGGTAGAAAAAAGCTACTTTCTTAGTCTTTCGAGGTAAGTTATTCTAGTTAAAAACTAGTTAAAATCTTCCGGACAAATATTCAAAAATGCTCCATTGGAACAGAGTATCGTATGGGAGAGAAGCGGGTGGAAGATGCGTCCCCAGCAATCACGATGCCTCGGACACGCCAACGCACCGGCTGGTGGTTCACGACCTCAAGGGTTCCTGGACGAAAAACAACCGCACCATAGTTTTCTGTCTGTTTGACAGCATCATGAGAAACAAGGTGGGAATTTTCCCTCGCAGATGTGCCGCTGACAAAATAGGGTTTTGAAATAATTAACAGATTGCTTGTCTGCAGCTCATGAGGCATAACATCTCCACGGAAGCCCTCAAGGGATTTAAAGTGGATCCGTCTTCGTCGTCTCCAATGGTAAATACCGTGGATTCATCAGTTCAAAGATGTTTGAATATTTTTTACGGTGAAATTGCCTTGACGTTTTTCCCCTTCCTCTCGGATGTCCGTAGAAACCCAGAGGCTCGGCCGTGGCGTCGGTAGCGGGATCCGTATCGCCAATTCCTTCCTCTGCCACCAGCCCTCTCTCGCGCATCCAGTCCGGCCACGCCATAAACATGCTGCAGAAGCTCATTTCGGAGGCGGACAACAACTCTGTCGTCTTTTCCGAGGATTTGTCCGGGAGTACGAGAGAGCAGATTCTTCACGGGGTGGTGGCGTGTCAGACCGATGACGTGCTGCACAGAAACTGGCTCGGTACCCCCATTTTTCTATACGCATAATCAATGGGTATGCGGTGGCTCGGCACGCTAACAAATCTGTATTTTTGTTTTTCTCCAGTGGAACTGATTAACAGCCAAGTGTTCCTAAAAGGATGCGAAACACCGGGCTACGTGATCATGAGCGCTGCTCGAGCCCAGATCCTGCAGCGGCTACATCAGCCGGTGTGGAAAGATAGGACACTAGTCTCGAAAACGACGTGGGTCGGGTCACTCGAATGCATGCAGGTTGGTAGATATTAAACGGGCCAGGGGAGGGGGGAAACAACAGAGAATCGATTAAAATTCGGTTCTTCCATCTTCCGCCAGTACTACGCCACCGTCGATTCCGGAGTTACCAGCGAAAACATCCAGTGGTTGACGTTGGAGAACATTGAGGAAAAGGAGAGCTTGGTCATCGAGCACTTTGCAGATCTCGTCGGAAGCGGACAAGGAGTAGGCGGCGTTGTCAGCAACACAGTCGGAGGTGGCAGCACAGGTAACTAGATTCTTCCGATATTCGCTTTATCGGATAAGTCGATGGCGTGAACATTCTTTATTTTCCTCAGGTAGCAGCAACGGCATTCAACTGCAGCGCATCGCATCTCGTTGCGGCTGCCAGTTTTTCTACGCTTCCTACGGCGAAAGCTTGGACCCCAACAGCCTGGAAGAAGTTCCCCCTCTGGTAATTTCATAAATGGTTACGTCGAGGAGGGCTTCTGTCCCGGTTGATAGCCGCGATGACCGCCTTTGTTTTTATAGCCGCCGGAGGACTCCGAGATCTGGAGGAAGGACACGGCCGTCGATTCCTTCACCCTCACCCATCAAGATCTTAATTGTTGCACCAACTCCGTGCAGTACCTCATGCTGCTGGACATCGTGAACAACCTGCTGCTCTACGTGGAGCCGGGCAAAAAAGAGGCCATCGAAAGGCTGCAACGACTCAGGTTCCAGCTGCAGTTGTCCAGCATAGAGGACCAGCGAAGGCCGATTCTCCTTTTGCAAAACAATTTAAGGTGAGGAAGTTTGTGTTTTGTCCAGGTTGTTTTCTCGTCCTAACATCTCGTTTCGCAGGTTGCTGACGTCCAACCTGCGGCGTTTGGAGAAGGAGACGTACATGGTGCAGAAGTCCCTGGACGAGAATCCGTGCGACGAGAGCATGGTGCAACAAATGGAAATGCTGGAGAACCAGGTGTACGACAACAAGGTGCAGATCAACGCGCAGGGCGATGAACTGGCCATGATGATCAGCTGCTTCAAGGAGACGCAGATTTCGGCCAATCGCCAGCTGAAAACCACCAAAGACCAGCAGGTGCCCTTGCGGCGCCACAGCGAAGTGTGCTTCAAGTACGCGCAGTGGAGGCTAACGGAGGCGGACGGTCAGTTGAGCATTGCCGACATAGCGCTAAGTAACTTTCTGTAAGTCAGGAAGAGGGAAAAAAACGTGTGATCCCCGATCGACGACCTTAAATTCAACCTCGTTCCATTTCCAGGTACAGCAAAGCGACAAAGATAGACGATTCCGCCGAGCATCTCTTGGAACTGGGTTACATCAAAGTGACCAATTCCCTCCCGAACCAAATCTACAAGGTGGGTGAACATTGCCGTTGTCCCGCGCCGACACAATGGCTACATTTATGCATATTTTACAGGATGTTCTTCAGCCCACGGAGTTGCGTGGAAACATTCCCATCGACCGCCAGTGCGCCCTACGCATTTTCTGTCGGGAAAAAGCGCCCGTCGGTGGCATCTCCATCAAGGAACATTTCGAGGTGAACGTCGTCCCGATGACGCTGAGAGTGACCTACCAGTTCTTTAAGACCATGCTCAAGTTTTGTTTCCCGGAAAAAGATTCCGCCGGTAAGAACACTGCCAAAGACAAGTAAGATATTGTAGAGACTCGCGTGTCCTAGGTTTTTTTTTTATCAAATTTAGAATTGCCAGAGACTCAAGGATCCGAGGATGTGGATCCAGAGACCCTTTCCATTTCTTCCGGTGGCAGTATCCGTGGTAGCAAACGAAGGCTGCAGCAGAGGCGAACAATAAGCTGCGAAGATCAGGACGACATCGAAAAAATGAAGGCGAGCGTGCTTATAAATCTCTTCTTTAAACTAACCGTCTAACGATTAAACTAACGATTTTTCTCTTTAATATTCAAGGAACGTGCCGAGAAAAACAAGATGTTCCTGTACATAAAAATTCCGGAAGTTCCCGTTCGAGTTAGTTACAAAGGCGAAAAGGAAAAAAACATCGAAGACGTTCACGATTTCAACCTGGTGCTACAGACGTTGGAATATCACAACGTGACGTGGACGTGGCTGGATTTGCTGCTAGCCATGAAAAGCGACAGCAAAAAGGCCCTTTTATCTCAGGCCATTAAGCAGAAACTGCAAATCAAAAGCAGAGTGCCATCGGACGACCAGGACAATTTGCTTCCCCAAGAAGAAGATAAAGCTCGCTTACTTATGGGATCGCTTTTAATGGTACTGAACGAATTACCGAGCGTTAAAAATTATTGCGGCGGTTACAAGGTCTTAATCATTTTTGTATCGTTGTAGGGGGGAAACGAGAAGAACCGGAAGCATCACTTGTTCGGGAAACTCCATAAAACCGAACCGAAATAACAAACGCACCGTGCCATTATCGAGCGGAGAAGATTTTTAACGAATGTCAGCGCATGCACTTTACTTAATCTGTACATAAAGAAAATATTTTAAGTAAAACTGAATTTGACCAATAAAGTTTCGTCTTTCAATATTTTACATTTAGTAAGGTTATGCATACGCAGGTTACCAAGAGAGTTTATGCCTTTAAACAGGATATGCATTTAGAGAGGTTTATGTAAACTTGTATTACCATTTTTTTGGTTTTATGCATTCCAGTAAATTTCCTGGATACCTTAATTACTTAAAAAAATAAGACCTTCTATGAGGGAAGAGGGGGGTCTGGGCTCAAATGGATAGCGTGTGGACAGGGGGTGAGGGTGGGTACATTTTTGAAGGGATTTTGAGGACGTCGTTTTTGAATGACCCCTCACCATGGTATAATGTTAATAAAAACCAATGCAATTAAAACATTAGCAAATGAGCTAAATAAAACTTACACATTATTAGAATGTATACCGGGAAGTGACAAATTCCTCCGTGTATTCCTCCAAATGTGTATATTTGCAGTATGAAAAAGAAAAAAATTGATATTAAAATTATGAAACTTTAAGCGGGAGTTAAGCCCCCACATTTTAAAATAAAACTGAAATGGAAAAAAAAAAAAACAAGTCATTAGCAAAGTTTTACGCAATATGTGTACATAACGCGAATCGCGACCGACAAATTTATGCAAATTATTTCCTGTACGCGATTTTGGGAGAAAAAAATAACATGATTAAAATCAATGAACACTTTAACTTAAAAATAATCCTAACCCTGCCCTAAGCCTGTTTTTAAAATGCCAAAAAACCTGAAACACAAATACTTAAATATAACATGAAATCAAGTGATTAGTAGCCACACTCCTGCCTGGGTAAAAAGCTAAAAAAAAATCCTACCTAACCGTGCGGATTGACCAAAACAAGAGACCGTATAGTGCAAAAAACGATTTTCGCATTACCCTAGCCCCATGTCCTCGCCAAACCGCAGCTAACACTCTTACGTCGGCACGAGACACCACACAGACCAGAGCTCCAAAACCCTCTCCAAAAGTTAATTGGCCAAGGTGACATAGCTGAAACAGCCAGAGGTCTCTACGGATCGGAACCTTGGAGCTAACGAACAGACTGGGTCTCCGAGGCGACCTATTCCTAAGCTGCGTAAGCTATCAGAAAGTGAATTGTTTAAATCTAGACCTGTGCAGTTAATACCACACGCGGGGGGACTTACCGCTTCGAAGACTACTAACCAAGGAGTTGCCCAATCTGTTGTATTCCCAACCTGAGGGTGCTCGTGCCTAATCTCCGCACCGTGGTGCAATGGTACGGAGACTGAACAAAACTTCAAACACACTTTTTTCAATTTTGAACTTTAAAGCTTGTTTTGAATCTAGCTAAAGAATACGAAATTATTGTCCTATGTGGACTCCTACTGTGATCCAGCCCCGAGACATCCACAGCTCCCGCTCAGATCGCACACGCGTTTTATCGCGTACACTTATATTTTGCTGCCGACACTTTTTCGCGACAAGTTTCACCTGGAATTACAAAAAAATAATAAATATAAATTCTTCTGGGTTTTATGATGCTAAATTTAACATTATTCAACTGTTTTAATTAGCAAAGCGTTTTATTCAAACGCTTTCCAGATATTTCACTGAATACCTTTACCACCTGATTAGCTGGTGTAGAATTAATGTAAATCTGGTTAATCTGTTACGTGGTAAATGTAATTAAATATAAAATGAACGTCACACAAGTAAATCTTTATCATTAGTCGTTAATTGCATTTTTTTCTTCTCAAAATTCCTTAGTGGTTAAACAAATACATGCTTCAATATGCTCTTATTCTCTTGTGTATAAATGGGTACAAATATATTTGCAAAAGTTTGCCTCTCATCGTGTAATTTCTGTTTTTATTAAATATGGAAATAATTAAATAATTTATACAATGTTTATACTTTATCCTAAAATTAGGTATTGCAGGAAAGCTAACATATAGAAAGTATTTTTTTTCAAAAAATAATTTACAGCAAATGCTCAACGTTAATATTTAAAAATGATTTGTTAACACCCTGTAGTAAGCTATTTCAATTAAATTTCATAATTTCATATATAAATATCATATAGTGCTGCCATGGTGGACAAACTTAAATTTAATACATGAAGTAGCTTAAATTAACTTGAATCATATTCCGCACCATGTTATATCACATGCATTCGCTATATTCGGTCGTACGACCGGAAAAAATCACATTCTCAAGTCGATTTTGAAATTCAATTTACACCAGAGCTTTCCAGGTGTTCCGCTAGTGCTCATTGTCACATTTGAATATATTTCTGGTCAAATATTTGTATCCATAAAGCGAAACTTGAAATAATCACGCCCTACCTGATGGGATGCTGCCATTTCTTTCGAACGCGCGCAAAAAAAAACAACATGAGAAAAAATCCCGCCTAAACTATTTCAGGTAAAGGGTAGCGGCAACTGGCGGCAGAAACCATAACCAAAATTCCAAAAGCAACATGCTTACATTGCAATAGGATTTTTTTAAAAAAAAAGTATGTATCTCCGATCATTATTATTTTGTGGTTAGAAATAAAAAGATGCTAATTTATATTTTACAATGAAAAACTCCCAAAATGCTCTTAATTTATTTCAGGTAACTTTTGAATCATAGTCCGTTCCATGTTATATCATATGCATTCGCTTCGGCCGTAAGACCGGAAAAATTGCATTCTCAAGTCAATTTTGAAATTCAATTTATACAACAGAGGTTTCCAGGAACTCCGCTAGTGCTCATTGTCAAATTTGAATATATTTCTGGTCAAATATTTGTTTCCATAAAGCGAAATTTGAAATAATCACGACCTACCTGATGGGATGCTGCCATTTCTTACGGACGCGCGCAATAAAAAACACAAGAAAAAATCCCGCCTAAACTATTACAGGTAAAGGGTAGCGGCAACTGGCGGCCGAAAACATAATCAAAATTCCAAAAGCAACATGTTTACATCGCAATAAGAATTTCAACAAAACCTTTAAACGTTTTCGGAAGTAATTGTTTCCTAAAGCTATGACCCTCTAGCGGTCCCTATATGGGTTTTGGTTAAGAAAAAAAAATGAAATTTAACTTTGCCGATTATGCAATATCACATTCGAGCTTACATACGAGTAACGAGTACATGCATGTAAGCTCGGCAAATTTTGAATCCATATATTAGTTTGACAATCTGTGTTATTTCAGATTTGAAGCACCTAATTTTCACAAATACTCAGTTTTACAACTGTAAACATCTTTGGCTTAAAATCTATTCCTAAACGGTAAAGCAAAAAGTAAAAATGATGACTTCTTACCTGGGATGCTGCGAGATCTTTCGAACGCCGTAGAAAAATGGCGTACGGGGAAAGCCCGCCAAAATGCACGAGCAGACTACTAGTGGCGCCACCAGGTGACAAAACGTAGAAGCAAAATACCGTGAAAATTCAATTATAATTGGCATTCTTATGGGCTTACAGAAAAATGTTAATTTATAACTATTTCAAGTGTAATAGCTATAGTTATTAAAACAATGCTACTTATCTTGTACATTTTCAGTGGTCAGGTTCTAGGCCACTGCTAGATTACCTGTCAAAAATTTCATGCATGCAGATAAAAAAGAAATCCATGCATGCATCCACACATGTAAAAATTCCATACATGAAGGTAAAAAAAGTCCAGAAACTCGGTAATAAATACTATATTACAACCATTTGGAATGCCATTTACACATAAACAATCAATTCTTACTGGATAGAAAGGATAAACTCCGACAAGTCGGATACAAATGTGTTTAGGGCAGTGTTTTTTCAAACTTTTTCAGCTCACGGCACACTCATAGGCTAAATACATGGTTTTAATTTATATAGCCTATTCGACCCAAGATCTCAAGTAATTTTGGAAAACTAATCACTATTAGATGGATGGATACAAAACAAAATTCAATTGTAAATGTCTGAATTTTCATTTTAAAACATTCTACCTTGAATAATTTAGTACTAGGGTGAGTAGGGTCCCAAAGAAGTACCATTTAAAGCCAAGACTTCCGCCAGATTTTACAAGTTCGAGATCCGCTGAATTATCGTATGCGTCGATACAATGTTCCGTTAAACGTAATCGTCTACGACCATGCTCAAGTTTTGCTTTACGGAAAAAGATTCCGTTGGTAATAAACCTACTTCCAAAGAGAAGTATGCCCCATAAAAATTGTAGAGACCCATGCCCCTGTCCTTTTTATCAAATTTAGAATTACCGGAGACTCGAGGATCTGAGGATGTGGACCCAGAGACCCTTTCCATTTCTTCCGGTGTAGCAAACGAAGACAGCAGCAGAGGTGAAAATCAGGACGACATCGAAAAAATAAAGGACCCGGGATCCACCTAGCTCGGTAAGAAATTTGTGCTGAAAATTCCGGTTCATCATAAAAATTCTTTATAAAAGCACAAACCTATAAATATTGTGGTAAATAGTTGTGCGACGGGTTCTTGAAAATGCAAGGAATGAGCATTGAAATCTTCCAACAAATTGACTAGGTTTTGTATTTTTCGTAATTTTTTTTAATCATATTTAATCGCATTAAATAGATGAACTCTTAAGGATGTTCATGGCAGACATGAACTTACCATAAAACAGTTGTCCTACGTTAAGAAATTTGCATCCGTACCGCTAAACTTGGTCGTACGGTGAAAAGTCAGCTTTGTAGCCCTTGTATTTCTTTCTGGTCTTCAGTCCGCTGACGATTGTTGATCTTCCTGGAAAAGCTGTTACACCTCCGAACATCGTGTCGGCATCGGGGTGAAATCTGATGTATTCGTGCTGTACGTGGAGATTGGGTGGCATGCTCGGGGCATTTTTGAAATCATCCAACGTGGTCGTGGTTCTCACCGGTATGCTAAAATAATCGATGATGTCGCCTGAAAATGCAAACACCGAATGTGGCAGCTCTGTTATAACGTTGCATCGCAATTAGCAGAACACAACCCACCTATCGTGTTTATCAAGTACAATTGAGAGTTGGAAATGTTGTGGCCGAATTCACTGATGCACTTTGTGAGAATCTAATACAGAAATGCCAATAACAACGTGAGCGAGTTTTTTTTATGTTTAACCATTGATAAAAACAGAATCGCCGTACCGTACCTTAAACCTCTGCGTACGATCGGTCAGGACCGTGCTTTCTAGGTTGGCCTTACGTCCTTCTTTTAAATTCACATATTCGGCACAAATTCCAAAGACTCTTTGTGGCACATCAGCCGGCGGATTGTATTCCTTCAGTGACCTTAGAAACCTAATTAAAGGAAAATGCAATGAAAAAGGTTGCCAACTGTCAGGCCAGGGCCGAGGACCAAGTGTACCAATTGTTATGGACGTATTTTAGGTGGTTTATTTTCCTTAGTTCCTCGACAGAATGTCGATTAGTATTTTCTTACCCCTTTGAGCCCAATGATTTCAGATCAGAATTGAGCTGACGACCGATTCTAGGCAATTTATGGTTGTCTTCATATTCTTTTGAATGCATTGATGTGCATGTTGCTATATTTTTGAGACTACTTCTATAATTGACCTGGAAAAACAAACAAAAAAACGTCGTGAGTACGGGTCTGTTTTTTCCGTTTTTTCATGGTTAATATTAACTCAAATTGACAACCGGCAGTTATTTAAAACCTATGTTATGGCAGGCTACATTTTTTGAACCCAATATTTAAGAAATTGCTTACATTTTTGCATAAACTACTTCTTAAAAGCGGAATGTTGGAACAAGCCAAACGGCACGCCATTGCAGAATCAAAACGAGACTAAATACAGTGCTGTCAGACTCTGTATTACGACATCCATTCGTTATCCCTAGGAAATTCCCTAACAGCAAAAATATTATTTTTAAATACATATTTTCGTTTTAAAAATGCTTTTACATAAACTGTATAAGTATTTCATAGGGAGGAGAAATATTAGTGGAATTAATCTTGAATACAAATGCAGTGGAGTAACTACAATGTGTGGGCCCAGAAAAAAAAAATATTTTGGGGCCCTTTCACAACCGTAAGAGGGGCCCTCACCAAGCTGTACCACTGTAAAAAACGCAGTCCTTCATTAAAAACCAGAAATATGGAACCTCAGGTCCCCTCAAGCATCGATCGCTAGGTGGGGGCCTTCTCACAGTCATTTAGAGCTATAGGCCCCTCAAGATTGCTTCACAGCTGTACCAAAAACAAGGAGTAGTCCTCCGCTAAAAAGTAGAAATATGGACCCTTGGGGAGGTCCCATCTAGCCTGAGGACCCTAAGCATCGCTTAGTGTATATTTGCAAAGCCTACCTTAAGTTTACTGGACTGCAGATTGAATTCCCCGAGAACTTATCCTGATTTTGGCCGACTTTCCAGAAGCCTGCGGACAATTGGATAAAATACGGAAAGTTAGTTGCATCAGGCAAGGACTGAATGGAAAGTTCACATAGACATGGCAGTGAAGGGTTTCTGCACAGGCAGGGAAAGTAGCTGCCCGTGAGCCCCACATGACAAGTGGTCCCCAAATCAAATAAAAATATCAAATAGACAAAACCCAACATTCTTGCTCACCGTCCGTGTAGATTTAACAATTTCAGCGACTCGGTAAGGGCTACTCGGGACATCCTCCTTTTCAACAGACAGTTTTAGTCTAACGTGCGGAAAGTGGGACCACAGCTTCCCCAAAGCCGCATACGACTTATTTTCCCAAGTGACGAGATGATTGGTAGTCTTTTCCGAAAACAAATTAGCAAAAATTATAAATCGGAATACGCAATTCAAAATAACGGAGCACAGAATTACCTACCACGATAATTTTCCGGTGTCTAACTGCCAATTCCTTTAACTTATTGCCAATACGATTCATTATTCCATGACCTTCGGGTATTAAAGATTGCATGAGAAAACGTTTTTTATCGAGAAATGCAGAAAATAAATGATGATAATCTCACCATCCGTGTTTGCACCTCCGATACTGGGCAATAATAAAGTTGCGACAGAGTCGATTATTATAAGCCTGCAATCAAGTTCGTTCTGGAAATATTGGTAAAAGTATCGTGAGCATTAGTTGAAGGTTTGGAACCCTGGAAGTAAAAATAAAATTTAATAAACCTGTTTGACGTTGCCTCGCAATAAGTCTTCTAACTTGGCGAGAAAGTCGTAGACGTTGAAGCATGGCAAACAAGAGATTCTTGACAGCGCATCTCCCATTTGCTGAAAGATAAGATGTAATAAATCCACT
This sequence comes from Julus scanicus, assembly GCA_034698625.1. Taxonomy (NCBI): domain Eukaryota; kingdom Metazoa; phylum Arthropoda; class Diplopoda; order Julida; family Julidae; genus Julus; species Julus scanicus. Next base: position 1,416 of record JAQGBW010001012.1, on the reverse strand, counting down.
ATTGAAGCTCAAAGATTCAACACAATTTAAAACAAAAACTCACTGACTTTAGAAGGCACTTTGTTAGCCACCATAATTTTCCTGATTCTCTCCGCGCTGAAAGATCCGCACGTATCAATGTAGAGAACAGGTTGACAAGCTACTGCCGAAACGTGTGCCGATATATGGAAGCAAATCTAAGAGCAAATGGGCATACTTATATTAAAAAAAATATTCTAAAGTGAAGTGTCAGAATGTTCATCATAACAGTGCAAAAACCTGAGTTTTTCCAGCTGCTGACTTTCCATAAAACTCCACAGTTTCTCCACATATAACACCACCGTTCAGCAAGGAATCTAATCTATGTACACGATATAAGATATAAATAGAAGCAACCATACATCGGTGAATGTTTAATGCTAGTAACATCAATACATACTCATTGATTCCTGTGCTGAAGCCAGCAGTTGAAGTCAATAGATCGCGATAAACATCAACGGCACTAACTACCTTCGCAGACTGCTGGGCTTGCAGCAATCTTTGAAGTGCTACGACATTCTGGAAATGCATGCAATGTGTATTTGGTCAAATAATTATAAGTATTTTAATATTTATAGCCACGCATATGCATATATGATTGTTCGTCTATACCTTAACTGGAATGCCACAATGTTCAGCAACTATTTCAGGGCTATGTTTGCACAAATCCAACGCGGTAAAATATTTATGATTTTCCAGAGTTTCTACAATATCTTTCGTTAAAAGTTCGCATGATCCAACACGTAATCTTAGCATTATAAACAACGCAAAAAAGGTAAAACAAGTCAACAAAATAAAAGTGTTTACGTTCGTATAGAACCTATTTCACGACCATTTTTCGTCTGCTAAGCCCGCGTCAATACGAAGCATCGTGACCAGATAACGCTTCCCAAAAAGAACTTATAACTGGCAATAATTCCCCATGAATGGGGCCAATTTGAAAATAATTTTAAAACGAAACGAAGAATTGCATTTGTTCACTTCCATTATTACCAACAACAAGATAAAATATTTTTAATGTTTATTTCATTGTTTCAAATCAATTCTTTATTCGCATTGTTTATTTCAATGTTTTATTCAATTTATTTTCTTCTGCCGGCAATGCAGAATTTTTTGCAAACCCTAGCTTGCTTTCTTGCTTGCTTGCTTGCTTGCCAGGCTTGCTTGCTTGCTTGCTTGCTTGCCGGGCTTTCTTCCATGCTTGCCAGGCTTGCTTTCTTGCTTGCAGGGCTTGCTTGCTTACCGGGCTTGCTTGCTTGCTTGCCGGGCTTGCTTGCTTGCCGGGCTTGCTTACTTGCTTGCTTGCTTGCTTGCCATGCTTGCTTGCTTGCTTGCTTGCTTGCCAGGCTTTCTTGCTTGCTTGCTTGCTTGCCAGGCTTTCTTGCTTGCTTGCTTGCC
>JAQGBW010001011.1:0-30659 GCA_034698625.1 Julus scanicus | reverse complement strand
GTTTTACCAGTCTAAAAATGTTTCTACGTAATTTAAAAAAATAGGTAGTCTATCTTTTACACATTGGAATTTTCCGATTACGGGAATTTTCCGACGCAGACATGAAACTTAGTCATAAGCAAGAATTTCATGCATAATTCCAGACTTTTTTCCTGAACAACTCTTTGCTATCATTTCTATCCATTTTCAAACTATATTTATTTTTGACAAACTTTCATTTTTGGAATGTTTATTTAAACAAACATCAAAAATCATAAATATGTATTTTAATACTGCAAAAATAAGATGAATGCATATGCAAAAGAAATTTCCAAATAATAAAAATTCAAAATAAAAGCCATAAAAAAGGATGACTTTGACTTCATCGACATCATCAATTTTTAGTTATGAAATTGGCACTAGCATAGGTGAGGAAGAATGAGAATTCCATATTTTATAATCAGATATCACCAATTCCTTTTCTAAAATAAAAATGTCAAATATTAATATAAGGAAGTACCCCAGGTTGATGGTTATTTGTTTTTGTTTTTTCAATATTTCAATAGCATTTTAAACATCTATGAAACTGATTGTCTTAAAATTATGTTAAGGACTACAAGTAAAGTAATTAAATACAAACCTAATTGGAATTTGATCTTCGCAGGAGGAGATATATGGACTGATTTAGAATCAATATGACTATTACTAGGAAGACAGGATTTTGTGCAGAAATTCGCCTGTGAAAATAATCAAAATAAAAATAATTAATGCTTTATCCATACTCATTCATTGATTTTAAAATGTCAAATTATTGGAAAAAACCTAAACTACGAACTAGTGCATAATAATCTGTGTTGAACTTCATTAGATCCTCTGGCAAACCATTATCAATTTGATCTTTTTCATCAAAAAACGTAACCGTCCCTTTCAATGATATTTCTGATGTCTTGGATGGAAATTTATTACCTGAAAAAGCAAAAAGCATTCATGCAAACATGAATTAAAAATAATTGGAAAAGTTGGATTACATTAAAAAGACATCTGCAGTACCTAAATTCCAAATTACTGTATGTCTGTTCGGTGAGATGCTTGTCATTCCCCATGAAGGTTTCAAGTTGGCATTTTGTATTTCCCTGCAGATCAAGAGAAATAATTGAAATCTCCAAAGAAATTTAGAAAATAATATCAATACACATCTGAAGAAAATTGCAAATATAAATGCTGATGACTAAATGATTATTTTACAGGCCAAATATACTTTCTAGATAAACATGTAAAGACCAATAAATACAAATCTAGCAACGAAGCCAGGATGTTATAATAAAACTACATTTTTTATATCATAATTAAGTTTCTAATTGCAGGGAATTTATATTAAAACTTTGTCCAACGATATTTTAAAATCGAAGAATATCGTAACAATGATATCGCACAAATGAGGTAAATTGAAGTTTATCCTAAAAGTATGATGCAATCCTCTACAATATTTTAGGATACAAGAAGTTTTCAAGTAAAGATAGCAATTATAAAACAGGTCAGATCATCAACATTTGTGTTTTCAGATTGTCCTCATAGCATCAGCAACTTTATCCTAAATTCCCCAAAGTGAACTAAAAAAAAACAGTTACCTGTCAAAAAATGGTATTTTCACTTCAAAATATTCAAAGGAATTAGTTGTACTTTCACCCAACTTCAATTGCAGATGAAAGTCCATTCCTGAATTTTCCTACAATGGATTAAAGGGCCAAACAAAAATTGAAAATGCACCAAGATACAATTCAATTAAATGTGTGCTGACAATTGAATTACAACATGCTTACTTTTAACTTGAAAAGTCCAATCACTGGAACATCTTTAAGGTTTGGTACCATATAATTACAGAGGGTAAACTTGTCAAGGGGTGGCATAAATCTTAATTTATACAGCGGGGGTGCAGCTAATTATGAGAATAATGAACGGTCAAAATTATCTCGCAAAAACCTAGAATTAATACGAAATGCCGGTCCACTGTATTACTTACCACTCACCAGGTGTACAGGGTCAATAGAAGAAACGCAAGGATGAACTAATAAATTACTTATGCCAGGTACTTTCTTAAAATCGACATGTGTTATATTAAGCGAAATCTCAGATGAAAAGCCTTCTAATAAAGCCAAACAAGAAATGCTGCCATGGCAATGAAGTTCATCCAAGGTATCAGGTTTCCCAAACTGAAAAAAGAATATTTATGAAATATCTCATTATTAGAATTTGCAGTACAAGTTCTCAATATTTGTAAGACTGCGGCACACTCAACAATTTAACTTTGTGTAGTGGCATTCCTGTATTTTGATGCAGGGCTTTCAAGTAATTAACCGCACATTTCTGTATTTGCAGCAAAACAAATAGATTTTATACTTGTTTTAATGGATAAATAGGGAAACCGGAAAATAAATTCTTAAATATTATAATATTTTAAACCCTGCCAAAAAAAAAATCAAATTTAACGAGCAATTGTATGGAAAATATGAGAAAGAATTGACTACAAAATATAAAGTAGAACCTGCTTAAGAAGTGTTGTTATATGATTAAGGAAAATATGGAAAAGCTTACCTGAACACATTTCACACATTCAGTTATTGTAAGAGATATATTTGCTCTTCCTTTATATATCAAAGGCTTCCAAGCAGGTTGCTGGGAAAATCAAATTAAAGAGATAAAAATGATTATATGCACAAGGTTCAAAACTATTATAACATTTACTAAAAATGTTTCAAATGCTAACATAATGGAAATTTATTTATATATTTACAATAAAATTTAAGTTATAATGCAACTATTTTTTACCTTAGATGTAGCATTTGTAGAAACAACTTTATTTTGTAATTTCGCTTGAATCACAAGAGGATCAACATCAATTGGTCGACCAAATGGCATCGCTTGACAGAGAAACGTGTCCAAAAGATGCATTTTTGATTGGCCCTATAACATCATAAAAGCTTTGCTATTACAATCGGCTTAAGTAAATTATGACAGTAAAATATTGTAGAACCATTTCATACAAACCAACATATTTTCAAGTGGGAGAGGATACAAAAGCTGTACAATTCCATTTAACGTTGCAAGAGCAACTGGAATGGCTGGACTACTACAATATGAATAAGAAAATTCATACAACAGTATATTTTGAGAGTTGAGACACTAAAAAAAATTCTCAAGACTTACCAACTAACAAAATTCGAATCCTCTTCATTACAGTCAATAACAGGTGCACAACAAAATGACCAATTTTTCTGTAACATAGTATATAAAAATAAAACGTAAACATAAAAGTCTCATGTTAACTTGAAATTTGACAGCAAAATAAAAACTTTCCTCCTGGATAACGACAAGGTGTAATATTTTGTTGTCGTGCAATGGTATGGAGTAAACAGGAGCCGCATTATGTCTATCACAGCTGTCACGGCTCTCAACAAACTTCTGTAAGTAGGAGATACACGTTTAAATTACAGCCAAACACATTAACTCACAATAATGTGCCATAGAAAATTAAAACAAACCAATGACAATGAGTCTGAAGAGAGACGAAGATGATTTGAAATATGGCGTAAGAGTTCGTTATTGTTGGGCACAGCCACATATGCCTGATTATGTAATCTCTTTAGTCTTGCTTCGACACTACTGAACTTCCTAAAATCATAATGGTACACTTCTGTTGCACAATTAATTCAGTCAGAGAAAAAGTATTCTAAACTTCAATAGATGTTATAATTCCAACACTTCCTGAAATTTACTTAATATGATTTTGAGCAGAAAATAAATTATAAAGTAAATAAAACAGTAAAATATATGAATGGGGATCGAAAGAGTTAAAAAGTTGTTAAAAAAAACTATACTAGCCTACAGTAATTTAATATTTTGCATGGATAACATTTATAACTTATACATTTCTGTACTAATTTGTTCAGTTAATAGAAAAATTAATCTGTTGAAAAACTTTTTTCCTCACTCAGTCAGGGGTCAAATGTAACACATGGAATGAGAGTCAGATGTACGCCCACAATAAGAATATTGATCAATGCAAAGAAATATACTGGAAATATACCTTGTATATACAATTGTTGCTTGATGACTATCGTCACATACAATCCAAATACCTCTTATCATTGCCATTTTTACTTTTTAACAACCGCATGCATCAGTTTGGGGAAAGATTTCAGAAGTCTTCATTCCTCGCGTCTTTCACCATAGTCCCAAAATAATTTCGTCTGCTATAAAGAAAAAATACTTTACCATTAAAAACATTCTACTTCCGTAATGAGCTAATGAGATCCGCGTATTAAATAGAGACCATGGTATTACCATTACATTCGTCAATGAATATTCTTCCATATCAACCGCTTTGGTATGCACTTAAATCTATTTTAAAAAAATGCAAAATTATTGTTTTTTACCTTAGCAGATATAATGCTGCGATACTTCCCAACGGAAATATCACGATTAGCTGAGCATTTCGACTCGCGCATGCGCAGATCTGCCAATAGAAGTTTTTTTTATGAGTGAATATATTCTCTGCCACCCGTTGCCATAGCAACCAAAGTTGTTTATAAATATCCAAGATGGAGATGCCCCAAGTCTTGACGCATGTTCACAAAAGCTTGCCATTTACCGCATTTGACGTGAAATGGGTGCCAGTCAGCGCAAGATTAGTCGTGTTAGGTTCAAAACCTAACGGTAAAGGTGCTATGGAAATCTATGAAATGGAAGGAAATGACGTGCAGTTAAGGAAAGAGGTGTGATTTATTAATACTCAATGTCAGCTATACGTAGGAATGTATATGTATACTTTCAGTGACATCTTATGAATATATTTTGTTCTTCATAGATTATTAAGCCAAAGGCATTTAAATGTGGTACATTTGGGGCAGCTTCCAAACAAACTCGACATCTGGCTACTGGAAATTTTGATGGACAATTAGATGTTTGGTAAATTTATAATTGGTGCTGTACAGTATATATACAAGTATACCATTTAGGTTTAGTTACATTTTTATTCGAGTTTTTCACTTAATTTTAGGGATCTAGAAAATTCTGACAGCCCTGTGTATTCGGCAAAAGCTCACAAGAGCATTATAAACACTATCGATGGCATTGGAGGCTTAGAGAAAGGATTTGGAGCTCCTGAACTGGTTACGGGTGGAAGGGATGGTAGGTAGTACAGCGAAGATCTTGAATATTAACATATATTTCTATATCTATACTGTTAGTCGAAATTCAGCCGAGCGTCGAGATGGTTGCACTCCTCCTCTCCATCCTAATGATACAGGATTGATATTCCAGAATAGTAATGAAGAGGCACCTTAATTTGCAGGATTCGCTCCCTGGTCGAGGTCGGTGGGAATATTTCAGATGGGCAAAATCCCTTAAGTGATGGCTCTTTAATTTGGTGAGAGTTTAAAGCGAGTTCCCAAGTAGATCACCTTAGTTCTCTTCAAGTTAAAAAAAAAAAAAAAAACCTCAGCAGCATTTTACCTGTTGCAAGTAAAATTTCCAGGTAGGTGATGGAGACTCACCCTGCAGAGTGTGAGATTGGCCATCCTGTTTCGGAAATCCAGGTTTGAAACCCATCTGAGTCTAGTGACTTTCAACAGCTGTTGCCTGTAAAATACCGAGATTAAGTTGTAGACTGTCGCAGAATTAATGCAATGTGTACATTTCAGACAGTTAATTATAATTACCAATCTCTATGCAACCATGCATTGCACAAATGCATGGCAGGAAAGCTCGCTGTATTTTATAGGGTTTCTGTGCATCACATGAATTTGTACCAAAATATATAAATATACTACATTTATGTACACATATTAACATGTTAGTATATGCCATCAATATTATTTGTAATTAATTTGTATTTTTTAAGAGAACTAGTTTGCTTCATTATTAATTTTATTATGAGACTTTTTTCAGTTAAATAAAACAATAAAAAAAGCAAGTCGTATAATTAAGCAAAAATAGTTTACAAAAAAAAATATTTTATAATGAAAAATAACTTTTTTTTAAAAAAAACCCCCTAAAATATAGGTTCTGTGAAAGTTTGGGACGTTAGACAACAAGACAAACCAGTTGCAAATATGGAGCCAGATGAAACAACGACAGCTAGAGATTGTTGGAACGTTACATTTGGTAGGGCACTTTAGCTAGTGTTGTTAACCAAAGTTTATTTTTATGATTAATTGATATTCATTTTTTAATTTAACCAACTTAAATGCACAGTATTTAAGGAAATGTTCAATGTTGGCTTTGCCATTGGGTCAAAAAAAAATTGTCATTCTGTTCATTTTTAATTTGCTTGACAAACTAAAAAGAATCTAAATTAGTTTAAAAATTTTGTATCGTGAATTAAAACATAAAGTGAATCATTTTTAGAATCTAGAATCGCTTTGTTTTATTTGCAGGAAATTCTCATTGCAATGAAGATCGTAACATTTGTGCTGGTTACGATAATGGGGACATTAAACTGTTTGATCTCCGTACTATGAAAATTCAGTGGGAAACCAACGTCAAGTGTGGGGTACCATCTTTTTCTAAATTTCAGTCGGAGAATAATTATGATATAATAAACAGTAAAATTTTGATTCTAGGTTTGCTGTATCGATTTTAGTCGAAAAGATATAAAAATGGAAAAATTGGTTGTTACGACCCTTGAATCAAATTTCCACGTTTTCAACATGGAAAAGCAAAACGCTAAAGGGGAATTCCAATCGTTTTCCAAAACGGTAAGGATATGGTTAAAAGACCCACCGCAGTAGAATTTAAATTATTTTAGATTTCAGCATGGCATTTGCTAATTTCAAGGCAGTTTTTGCATTATAAATAATACACAAAACAGTGAGGGGTTTGTATATTCAAAGTCACTTCCCTTCAATGTTATTTACGAATTCCAATCATGTCCATGTTTGATATCTTGATAATCTAAAAATGAATAATATGATGGGTTACATAAATATTGTCTCAAATTACAGGCACACAATGGCACAATATGGTGTGCAAAACACTCACCATTTGACAGAAATGTGTACTTGTCCAGCGGTGGTGGGACCTTGTGTTTGTGGAAACAGTAAGTCTAATCAATTTTTATCTAAACATAAAACCACAATAGCTTTTAACAGCTATTGCGTATTCAAAATTCAAGCAAATTTCGAGTTTTTATTGTGTTAATTTCATTCTGGATAAAAAGAATGAAAGTTTTTGACTATGTTAACTTTTTTCAGTTTGTCACCTACTGCAGCTAATAATGAAGTTGGGAGTGTTGCATTGCTACGGGAAGCCCCGATTTCCACTCAGCCAATTTCTTCTCTTGACTGGAGTTCAGACAAGCAGGGATTAGCAGCCTGTACATCGTTTGATCAATCTTTGCGACTTCTAATAATAACAAAATTAAATCTTCTGTAACAGAAGCTATCTTTATATAAGAAATTTTTAATATCAATATTGCATCTATGCAATAAACATTTTTGTCATAATTACCATATGGTTTCTTTCAAGTGTTATAAATAAATTTTCTTTTTTTATAAAATAGGAATTTAAACTTGGAAGCACAAATTACAAGCTTTTGACCAATATATATTGTAGAGCATTTGATCTTAAAATTATTAAGGAAGATCTGGGTTTGAAGCTACTTCAAAAGTCTCAATTCTGCTTGAGTTTCAACCATTTTTCGCAAATTAACTTTACGGACGTTTGCCCTGACCGCACAGCTTCTTCGAGAATACGGCTCACACATTCAAAAGAATCTTCTTTCACAGCCAGCAGATAAGCCGATTTCAATTTGCCACATTGGATAAGAGCATCAATCTGTTTGAAGAAAAAAGTTAAATATCATTTGGAAAATCAAGGATAAAAGTATACTTATTGACTTCGCAATTCTTGAATCAAAAGCTTTCAAACAATCTTGCTGTGAATAAAATTGACAAGTCTATCAATAAAAACAATCCTTACCTTATTTTTGTCTTCAGCAATTAAGCGAATCAGCATTTCAACATCTTTATTCTAAAAAAATTCACTTGATTTTAATTTCAAGTGTAAATAAACTATGAAAATATGCCAACAAAATGGTAATATGCATACTTCACATCCTTGTTCCATTGAGGTGGCTATGGTTTTTAAAACGATACGATCACAAAGAGCATCGTTCTGGCCGCCAATTCGCTTTAAGCAGTTCAAATATGGAGAAAGATCGGCTAGCCTCTGCTGCTGTATCAATTTTTTGGCTATGAGGGAATACACGTTGGCAGTGTGAAGATGGTACTCTTGCATTATGCATACCGCTAGCGGGAAGCCTTCTGTTATTACAGTTCCACACAAGACAACCTTAGAAAAAAATATATAATGATGTGTTTTAAATTCAAAAAATGACCAGCTCGGGTGTTAAAATGTTATACCCACCATGGCTGCAACATGTGCTCTTGCTGCAGCGTTTCCAAAAATAGTAGGAAGTGAAACGCCGCAAAAATCGGAATCATCAATGGCGCTCTTTGAGGTCGACACACCACCTAAGCTACTTGTGTCAAATTTTGTGCTGCTCGTCTCTAGTAAAGTGTCGCACAATTCGGTTTTCTCGTGCAGGAAGTTTGTGACATCCACTTGCAACTCAATGGCTCTTAGATATCTAGAATAAAATAATCAATGATTGCAGCATACAAGTTGTAAAAACCAAGTCATTTCGAAAATAGATAATGTGTCAATTATTTTTAGTCCAAAAGCCCTTTTCACATTGCAAAAGCAAACAATTTTTAGTGACCTAGGGCTTAAGGGGGATTCCTCAAGAGCCCATAGGCACGTACAGGTCCATATTTATGTTTTGTGACGTAGGACTCGGTATGTGGAATGAGGTCAACAGATAGTCTCAAAATAAATTTTGCTTCTGGACCCAAAAATTGTAGTCACGCCACTATGAGGGAACATTAGTTAACCAAATTAATTACATCTATTAATAATTGATGCCTTAAAATGTTTAACAAATGCAGTCATTCAGAAAATGATTTTCTAATGTCAATGGCATAAAATGTGAACAGCTTACTTTTCAACATCTTTCATTGGTAATACCAATCCCATTTTCACGGCAGATTTAGCGGTGACATGTTTTTTCTTGAAACTTTCTAAATGCTGCTTTGCCTCCTGGAGATGCTGAAGCCGATCATACAAATCTGAGTAATTGCTGGCGCCATGCTGATAAAATTGTATGCATGTCATTGCCGCCCGTATGTCATCTTTGAGAAATATTTGCAGGTCATAAAGAACGTGAACCAATCCGGTACGATCTAAATGGCGACCCACAGCCTCAAAGTACGTGGCCCAAACCTCAAGGGATGGATCCAATCGCTTCATGGCAAATTTCACTTGCGAAAAGCAAGCTTTACGCAAACTGGGCATTACTAAATCTTCGACGAAAACAGCAGCTGGGAATTTCTAAAACGAAATAAATTTCCCATTAATTAGAAAATAATGTTTTTATGAACGTATAGGTAAACACAAAATATCGATATTTCAATTACCGTGTCCTCGAATACCGTCCGAACAGCATTATCCCATTCATTATAGCGAACAAAAAATGACAAGATTGAAGAGTGGCTCCCAAGTGTTTTAATATAATGCAAACATTCTTCTCTAATGGTTGAATTTAACTTTCTCTGACATGCTTCCTGCACAGGAAAATTCTGCAGGAAAATTAATTACAAGAACATAATTAAATTGCTGTAAATAATCTAAAGCAGAGGCATCCAAACTTTTTTAGCTGCCAAGCTACCACAAAAAATTAACAGCCAGCCATCACTAACCACCCTTGCATTTACCAAAACTAAGAAGGCATTATTCTTAATTTAAAAAAAAAAAAGTTATCTACAGTGGATGATGCAAGCGTAGCCTTCATTAACTTTAAATATAAAATGTAATAAGCTACGATTAAAAATAAGCAATTAAAAAAAATGTGTATACAGTGTAGGACAGTGGACCACCGTAAAAAACTTCTAGGGATGGACACCCCTGGACTAAAAGTGTTGTTTATCATCGCAATGGAATCTGATTTTATCGAATTAATTGCTTTATCGTACATCCATATTTTAAAAGATGACCAATGCAACAAATTGTTCAATTTGGGAAAGTTAGCTCTACAGATTTGTAAAAGCTTAACTAAAACTTCTATATTTTGCATTTTTGCAATAAAAAAGTGGTTATATATCCGACAACCAAAATTAACAAATATCTGATTAATAAGCTGTAAACTTACCTGAGCACACCCCATGGTTTTAATAGATTTCAGCTTAGATAACGATTTAGTGACGGTTGTTTCCTAAAATGAACGTTAAATAATAAAATGATGCATAATATCAAAATCTTGATTAATTAATATGAAAACTCTGCCTATATTTTTTTCTATGTCGAAAACATTGGCAAGCGTGATGTTATATTCGTATAATATCTGTGATCTAGACGATTTTTTTAAAAACAAATTTAGACAAATTATACAACTCGGCTGATGTTCTTGAATATCGTAGATCAAATATTCTAATTCTGACAATTGGAATTAAACAAAAATAAATGGGGGGAAAATATTTTGCATAATATCACATAATAGTGATGTTAATAATTGTTAATACGCCATGTGTTATTGGTGTAGGACCAAGAGATGGCTGCAATTGCCTACTTTTATTTAATCTTTAATCAGGGAAAGAAACTAGTTGGAAAATGGAGGATTACGTTAATCTGATATTCACAAAATTATTACCAATAAATTCTATTTGTATCACATAACCAAACAAACTTACATTCAAGTCTATTACTGTCGAGCTTTCCAATTGCTGAAGGATTCGATTTAGCAAAGCAACACGTTGAGTCTTCTTATTTGGATCGATCTTCAACATATGAAACAAAATCAAAAGCATCATTATAAAAAAAATCATAATTTAAAAATATTGAACATATTCAATCAGTATTAAATTGATTACCTGCACGCAATGCGAAAACTTTTCTCTTGCTGTGCTATAATGGCCCATCTGTAAGCAGACCATGCCCCAAGCTACCCAAACACCGAACACATCTAAACCTCCTTTCGTGGAAATTTCCAGCGCCATATACCACCTTTCTTCTTTCATCAGTGCTTCTCTTAACCGCCTAATAAACAAGATTTTCAAATAAGAATATTAAGATTCTGTATGTAGTTGATGCATGTATATACAACGATATATTGTACGCGCGTACAGCCTTCTATCTTGTTGGTCATGCCTACCTGTATGGAAAACTGTTGACGTCGTCTTTTGTGAGATCTTCTGACGGTATTAAATGTTTACAGTTTGCTAGAACCAACAGGTTCAATATATCAGCAATTCCAAGATACACATCACAGCGTGTGACAGAATAATTTTCAAATGTTTTGGAAAACTTCACTTTCGCACTAAGAAGAACTGACTTCACCATGGAAATGAGCATGCGATAGTCAATTTCAGGATTGATAACACCAGGAGTAACAGGCTGCAAAAATTTAAGCAGAGTTTTGGCAAAGCTTAATAGCTTGAGTCCACTTTGGCCCTGATTCCAATGAAGATCACAGATGGAAAGGCACAAGGATATGCTAGGCGCCTAAAATTGTAAAAAAAGAAAGTTTGAATATTACTAGCCTACATAATTCAAAACAAATTTATTAAAAGATTCACATCACCTGCTCATACGAATACTCTTCCCTCGCAGTCAAATTATGAGCAGCATCTAGCGAAAGTTTCCAAGCAATGCTCCCAGAATTCTCTCGCTGATAGTTAGAGGCCATACTACATTCTTGTCCTGAATTACCAGCAGAATCCAACGATCCTCCTGGAGTAAATTTAGAAAAAAAAATCTTTAACTGATTCAACTAAATCAAATAAACATTGTTTACTTTCCACATTCCTCTCCCAGATTCCATTTTCATACAACAAAAAAATCTTAAATTAAACATTACTCAACAGAAATTAAATGCATGAGCTGACCTCCGAAACGAGCTTTTAACCTTCGCTCCAGCGAGTCTGGTGCTCCAGATAAAACATCATTTGAAGATTCCGCAGAATCTATTGAATAGCAGTCGTCACAAACTCTTACGGGAACGTCTTCATAGCCCCAAACTTTTCTTCGTCGTTGTGAACACATTGAACAGCACACACGGCCACATCGGCGACAATGATGTCGTCTGTTAAACTGCAGAAAAACTTGGATGATGAAGGATTTCTTTGATTTTCTTAAATGTCTGCCTTAATTGTACTAACCATACTGAATTGTTCAACAGAGCAAACCATGCATTCCATAACCGCAGCATCGGAAACCCATTGTAGTTTGGTTGGTATGTTACGGGGAATAATAAACTTTGTCGGCTTCTCAATAACTTTGTCGATGCTTAAGCCTATAGTATTTCTGGAAACGATAGTATTCCTGGAAGCGTCTGCAATTCAAGAAACTAGTTTAGAATACCGTATAATTAGTGAAAGAAGTCCATGCTATTCACTTTTTAGTACCTGGCATTGATGTTTGCACTACTCGGAAGTCCATGGCCTTAGTGGCATACACTTCCAAAATGTCATTTATTGCATCAAATGAAAGCAAAGGATCAGTTAAAAACTGCTTAAGATCGTCACGAATCACTTGGAACGCACGCCGCAAAGTTTCCATCTGCAAGTTAATGAAATATGAAAATGATTAAGCTTAATAATTGCAATTTTCAAGTAACTTGTAGACCAAATTATCCTGCATGTTTGGCCCATAAACACTCCTGTGAATTTCAACAGCACTTTTGATTTTTTGATTGCAAACAAAAATCGGATTACAGCGAGCTGGATTTCACAGCAAGCTACAGAATTATATAAAAACACTCTGCATGTACAATTCCGCAGCTGTCAAGATTCCCGCTTACAAGTTTCTTTCCGCGGGAATTTCTAAACGGCCGTCAATTTAAAAAAACGTACGTAATGATGCACAGAAAATTAAGCTTAATAAAACTGCAGTGGTTAATTTCGAAAAAAAGAAAACTAACTTCAAATATTCTTATTTTTTCTACTTTGTTAACAATATTCTCATATATTATAAATCCATATATGTTCAAAATATTCTAAAATAATTGACTATAAAAAGATGAAGAGTACAATACAAAACAAAAACAAAAAATAAATAAATTACTTTTATTGTAGACATAATTAATTTACCTTAATGTTGATTAAAAGTTGCTCAATCATAATGTGCGGATGTGTAATTAATTCCAAATAATCACTTCGTTCCGAAACAGGTATGCAAAGGGCAATCTATAAAAAGCATCGATATTTTACAAACGTTCCACTGTCTAGAAAATCACAGCTTGCAAAATTAATGTTTCATTATATTTCAAATCTTTTAAGGTAATTTTATAAGCAAAATATCCCTTCTAAGTAAATCTAAGAGACATCTAATTAATTTATAATATAATATAATTATATAAAGTAAAATTGTAATTTCCATACTTTAATGCCAATTTTCTTCCTGAAAAAATGTAGCCTCTCAGTTTCCATCACGCCACTAAGATTAACTGTCTCCAAAATGCACAACAACAGAGTAGAATTCTCAGATGATGAGCAGATAATGTCGAGAATATGCATGCTGATGGAGTAACGCTGTTGTGGAAGAGAAGCCTTTGCAAGAGCCTTGAAAAATTACAGTAAAACAGTTACTTTTCATAATAGTAAGCATATTTAGCAATGTCAAATGGGGGTCAAGACCCATTTTTTGAAGAACAATCCCAACACTTGTCAGAAACAACAGAAAAAACTTTAAAAAACGGATTGCCGGGTTCAGGTAATAAATTATAAATAACAACATGTTCTTACTTGCTGTAAAATGGTGGGATTAATCACAGGCCCTTCTAACAAAGCCAACACGGACCAATTACTAACCATCTATAAATAAAGAACATAAATCAGTAAGGCTTTCTGCCTTTTTGCAGATAAAAACTGATGTCAAAAAACAACATTACCATTTGCTTTTCGGCAGGAAATTCATGCAGCGTGCTCAAATCAACAATGGTGCTGTATTTCTTTGCACTCAACAAACTGTCAATTAATGTTGACATACTACAATCGACAATCTTTGCTACATCTTGCCACGTTTCTATAGTCGCTGTTGTGCCAGTGTCCACCCACATTTCTTTACTGACTATGTATTGAGCAATAGCACTGTAAATTTTGACTTTTTGCAAACAGAGTTTCATGTCTTCTCCAAGTTCTTTTTGAAGTGAGTCACAAGAAATGCAATCATTCAAGGCAGATATAGCTTCCTCAGCCGGCCAACTTCCATATTGCTCAAGGACTATTTTCGCTTTAAAATCTGCATCTTTTATTTGCATAATATATGTCCAAGGAGGATAGCCCTCATTACTGGATTCCAAACAGGTTTGCTGGGAAAGCTTGGATATAACTACATTTCTAAATGAGTTTAATTGGGAGTCATGTGATGGACTTTGACATTCCCAGACATTCAGAAAATTCAATGCAGCTGTCCAATTTCCTTGATTAACATAATGTTCAAGGCGTGAAACGATTTTATTTATTTGTATTCCAGGGTAAAGCATTAGAGCTGCATCCCACGGCAATGTGTTTTCAAACTGTTTCCTTCTTTCCAGAAACCGATGTAACGTAGGGTGTAGAATTACCGGATCCCCGTGAACTGTCTCCGCTATGTCCTGTTCGCAGGTTGACATCGTTACACAACCAAGAGCACGAATAAGAACAGCTGCAAGCCAGCACTTCTCCTCGACGTAAGATAATAATTCTTCCGATATAGTGGGATGTTCGCAGGTATCGTTCAGCTTAGCGGTCATTGTTCCTTCTGTAACATTCACACTAACTCCTTCGGCTCTGTTTATATAATCAAAGTTGGGACCAGTACCAGAAGTGTTCTCAGATTCATCGAATAGTTTCCCACTTACAGGGATGTTTGGACAACTTTGTTGAATGATGATTTGTAGCAAATCCAAGTTTAAATTTTTAGCAAATTCCTCCAGTTCTTTTGGAGAACCACTTTTGCTGAACACTAGATGTTCTAAGATAGAAACTGGTGATTGTTTAAAGGTTGAAAAATAGCTGCCATGTATCACCGGTTGTTCTGTAAAAAAGTGATTTAAGATGAATTAAAATGAAGAAAATTTGAGAGAAACACATAAATGCAGCCAATTTTAGCTAATATAGAAAGTAAACTTCTTATTCGGCCTTAATTTGCAATGTTGATATTGTCACATACTATTCGCACATATTATATTCGTTAAATTTTTTGGAAATGAAATGTAAAATTGTAATGGAATTCTATTATAGTATAATGATTATATTAATTAAAGATTATGATACTTAAAACTTAACCATTCTTGATTAGATTTTTCATTTCTTTTACAATAAAATATTTTTGAAAATTGGAAAAAGGCAAGATTATACCAAAATTTCACCTACCAGATTCAAGCTCAGGCAAAACAGTGGCCAGATTTTTGGCATAATCAAACAGCGAGCAGAGATAGGCTGGCGATTTGTGTTCGTTTCTAAATGTCATTTGGAGCAAACTGTCCTTCATTAATGGACATTGAGAGTTGTCCTCCAAAGATGACCGCAAAATGGAAGCAAGCTTCATTAATTTGCGATAAGCATCATGGATTGGATGATGGGAGAGAGGTTTTTGCTTCGGTAGGGGTGTTGACGAGATCACAGGGCTGAATTCGACAGAGGTTCTTTGTTCATTTTCTAAACATGTACGCAACTGGCTCACAACCTTGCTGACTCGCTTCCAGGTGTATTTACTTTTCTGGTGGTCCTTCAGAGAAACTGGATGAAGTGCTTGTAGAAGTACATCTCGGATAGCTGGCTGCTTTTCACCTGATAACTCATTAGCATCATAAGGGTGAAGCTCGAATGATATCAATGACATCATTTCTTTGATGAAACCAAGAACGCCTCTTGGCTGATTGGAAAACTTGCTTCGAATTGTTCTTGGAGGAGGAATCTGGGTTGAATTACCCCAGAGAGCCATGTATGAGGCTTCCAGCAGATTTCGGCAAGCATGGGCTTTGGCACAAGCAACCAAGGCCAAATCAGTTCTAACAAACGCACGCCAATCAATGAGATCTGGCAGCCAATTGGCCAACTGAGATTTAATCTCCGGTTTCTCAATCTCGGCAACTCCTGGCACTTTGTGAGATGCTAGCAATTCATCCGCTATGAACGTCTCTTGAGAAGCAGCATCCATGCCAGACTGTGCCGCCTTGACAATGGAGTCCCACGTGGAAGTTTGAAGCTGTGTGCTTTTCAAAGGAGATCTCATTGTGCAGCTAGATGATGTCAAACTGATTAGTTGCATAACAGCATTACGGTAATCAACGGCAAATGCAGTGTCTGTAGCCATGGAGGTGTGGGACATTCCAAAAATCTATCGGAGAAATTATTAATTAGTTTGCTTGATTAAGATTTACTATTTTCGATGGACAAATTTGTGAAAATCACAAAACAAATCTTTCTAAAACTTATTTAGGGAAAGCTAATGCTACAAAGAGGATTTCACGAATGAATTGTCCAGCAAACTTATTTTACATTTAATAAGTTCACTTAAGTCAGGTTTTAAAATAGGTTTTGAAATCGCAGAGAAAATACTTTACCCACATTTATGATTACAGAATTATTAAAGCTCCATATAAAATTACCCCCTTATTTTTTAGTAGAATAACATTTAGGACCTCACCTTGATAACTTGCTCAGCTTTGCTAAGATCATTTTGATCCAAGCAAATATTCAACAAGGATTCGTGAGCAGCTAGCATTTTGGAAATTATGTCTTTTGAGGAACATGACTCGGTGAAGGCATTCCCAGTACAGCGTGACGATTTACGGTGTGCCGAAGTCTTTTTTCGAGCATCTGAAGGAAATTCTTGGATAAGTGCAGGGGCAGCTAAAAAGAAATGTATACAGTTAACAAACTGCTGTATTTTGTAATGAAATCTGATTTCATACCTTTTGTTGATGACACTTTCAATTCTTCTTCATCATCATCACTATTTTGTTCCTCATAGAACTGGTATGACCAATCGCCACTTAAAGGGAGTTCCTCAATCACACTTCGAGGAGGAAATACCCCATAATCTCTAGGTAGCCAACTATCTGCAGCCAACTGAAATCTCCACTGTGCTTCTGCCACATACAGAGACAGGGTGGACAAACGCTTTTGCATAGTAATATTGTCAACAGATGTCAAAAAAACATCATTGAGTTCCTGTTCGTGGGTATCTGGTTCGTTGCTTTTTGCGATGGCGTCGAAAATGCACTGCTTCAAACACTCCACTAAATCTCGCACAACGAATTGATTACACAGGAAGCCAATGCGTGCTAAGTTCCCGCTTGTGCTACCCGTACTACGCGAACTAGTATTCTCTGAGCTAGGGTTAGCGTCATAGAATCCAGATATTCCAATGGAACCTCTGGACTTGTTAGTAGATCGTCCACGGCAGTATTTTACAGATTTCCTCCCAGTACCGTCCTTCGGAGCAGGAGTTGATTTAGATTTTGCATTGTTGATCGCATGTGACATTTTATCCTCGCCTTCATGTCCTTCATCACTACTGTCAGACGAATATGCAGCATAGCTTTCGGTTGTCACATTTTGGTGGTTCACAAAAAGCAGCGAGAATACATTTTCCAGAATTTCCACTCTATATCTGAGAGGATACAGTTCGGCCAGCCTTAGGCGCAATACTCGCAACTGCTCGAGAATGTTTGAAGAGTAAAATTTTGATAAAATGTCTTCTTCTGAAACATTTTCCCCAGATGAAGGTAAGGTTGCATTTGCTTCTTTAACATTATAGCTGCTTTTGCATTCTAAAATGAAAGATTCAATTTAAGATTTTTTTTGAGTGACGACAACTACTTTATTAAGTTTAATTTATATTAATAAATTGCAATAGTAAATTAAGATCAACTTGCAAGTGACACACACTTGAGCGTTGATAAGCTAATTGCACATTTACCCTATTTTACGGACTATAAGACGCACTTTTTTCTTCAAAAACATTGCCTCCAAAATTCAGGTGCGTCTTATACTACTTTTTTTTTTTTTTTAAATTGCTTAAAAATTAAGGTCCATAAAATACGGTATCCTTCTAAGATGAATTGGAGGTTTCAAAATGTAATGCTTTTATATTGCATGATAATCTATAAGTTCAAAAAAATGATGAGAGATTTCGCCTCAAAGAATTTGTGTTTTTGCAGTAAAATAATAAAAAAAATCGGGTTTTGAATAAAATAATCTGATGTGATAAAAAGTTGCATAACTTATTTAAACATATCGGACTTTCTTATCAGAAAATATTAGAAGAACTTCAGGTAAGTGACGTGAACTCGTGTGAGACAAAACAAATAAGATTGAAATAAGATTTGTTCATAGCTGAATCATAAATTAAACATGCTTACCTATAATTAACTGGTCGAGCTTAATGCCACTTTGAACAATTTGGACAAAATCGAATAGAATATGATAGCCATGCAGCAACATATGGTCATGTATCCGTTCCAGTGAAAGCTGTCCATTAATTTCCACATATTGTTCATTAATTCCTGTCTGCAAATCGGCCTCTGTTAATAAAATTCCAAGTCATGTAATTTATACAGTAACTGAATACTTATCAAGAATTTTAGTAAATATAATTTAACCGCACCTAATGACGACGTCCAAGTATTTAAAATGGCATCCAATTCTTGGCGATCAATGTGTTCAATATGTATACATCGACTCAAAATGTGCAAGGCTGAACATTTTTGTAAATTCGAAAGCAAATCTGCAATGTCTCTGTCAATAGACTTGTGCTTTTTGGAACTGTACATGTTAACAAAATTAGCAAAAGTACAAAAAAGTGAAGTGTCAATTTGTATCATTCAAAGGTTATAGTATAATAGGCAGTAATATATATTGGATAAAGTAAATGTATTACCAAGGATTACTCAAGGCCCATAGCAGCAACTTAGCCTTGCACACAAGCCTTCTGCAGGCTAAATCAAGCTCGGGATCCGCCGACGTGTTAACCTTAACATGATTTGCACAAAAAGTTTATAACACAATATTTCTAAATAAAGTGCAATGAACAGTGCAGGATACTTACAGAATACAAACTTTCAAAGGCATCAACGAATTTCACAACATCTGGAACGGTTTTCACCTTGTTCCAAGATAACAGCAAGATTAAAGGTTTC
Source organism: Julus scanicus (assembly GCA_034698625.1). NCBI lineage: Eukaryota > Metazoa > Arthropoda > Diplopoda > Julida > Julidae > Julus > Julus scanicus. The sequence continues at coordinate 11,443 of JAQGBW010001011.1, read as the reverse complement.
AATCGGCATAACACCGGATCTCGCAGTATGCCACAAGCTAGCAGCGGCTGTCCAGAGCTAATTAACTCAATACAGCTATTCTGCAAATAATTATACAAAATCATCTTTTTTAAAAACTAAGTGGCAACCAAAAACGTTCAAATTTAGGTAGTCTAAATACGTATAATTAGAAATATTCAGGAATTCAAAATTTAAATTTAAATGCTAAATTGTAAAATTCAGTATAACCAAAAACGTTTTGGTAGGCTGAATGTAACATAGTTAGGACCATTTAATTATCTGCATACATGCAAACGTGTACTGTCAGCTGCCAACATTGTCCCCTAATTAACTGCCAGGTGGATAATGTCACTATTAAGCCCCCAAACTCTGCCAAAACTAAAATAAAACACTTACAATAAGGCACTCCAGGAAATGTGACCGATTCACAATTGAAATCAGGAACAATTCCTTGATATTAAGGTGACCACTTCGACTGTAAATTAAACGCAAAAACGTTTCTGCTGATAAATTGCTGTTATACTGTTCAAGGCGATTTTTGGCTTTGTCTTCTAAGTGACACATCCGTTTAACCATCCACAAATCTTCGTGTGAAAGTAAGGCGAAGAAAACTGCTCTCCTGTTCAGAATACCTCTCTCGCAAAGTTGCCAAATCCGAACAAGCATTCCATCAACGTTAACTTTGAAGGCACGAATTTCAGCATTTTCTTCACTGCTGGTGCTCGTGTCATCATGCTCATTATTTTTGTCATTCGTTGATACATAAGGATATCCAAAACTTTCGCATAAAGGCAATAGTGTACAAATTAACTCTTTTTGAACTGCACTATCAACGAGCTCAAGTTGAAATGTTGGCCCACATGCAAATTCTAATTCAGTCAGGCACTTGTCCAAACTTGTGTATAGGCAAAAAAGAAGCTCTAAATTATGGCAACCGAATTTTGACTTTTCCAATTGCAATAATGATTGAAAAATATTCGCTGCAGCATTTGATTTTGTTTTGAATAAATTAATAAAACATTTCTTTCCACCATCAGTGAGTAAAGGATTCCTTAAACGTTCCCCAGCTAAATAGGCTTGAAAAATTGAATAGATCTCCTGCAAATATACAATACAATAAATAAAACCAAATAATAAAATGAGTTTTGTGCAAAAATATTTCAAATGCAATTCATGTACTAAATTGCAAATAATAACCTTTATATAATCCTTAGAAGATTCATCCCAAATAGCCTCAAGACTTTGCTTAAAGCCAGCATCCTTTAATAGGCGATCAGCTTCATCCTTTTAAAAAACAAATAATTTCCATTATATGTTCACTTACTCGGCTAGTCAAAATTATTTATAACATAACATCAAATAATTAAAATGCAATGAATATGTCATAATTAGCACATCAGAGCATCAAATTTCAGAATTACCTGATTATCACATATTTCCTTGTAGAACTGAGCACACAACCAAAATATATCACACGGATTTTTTGTGCATTTAGTGCTCAATCCAGCCCTGAAAAGAATGGCAATTAAAGCACATTAAGTTTACCATTTTTAACACATATGTAAAAATTGGCATATTTGTTAATTTATTGATATTAAACCAGAGCATCCAGAATGAGGGGAACGAAATAAGTTAACCCCTGGCATTTGCATGAAAAATAGCCAGTGTTTCCCAATTACAAGGTGGATAGGGGCACTACTAAGCCACCAAGCTTGGTGATATATACAGGAAGGACCTCAGCTTAAACTCTCAACCAAACAAGCTGCCACTTAGGAAGCCTTGCTCATTTGAAGGTTCGCTTGTATCTAGGATCGAGAGGCTGGCGCAACCAACTCGACAACTGGCAACAGCAGACTTGTTGGGAATCGAACCTGAAACTCTCGATCGTGAGGCGCATTAAGTCACCGCTTAGACATCCACCTCGATGTGCTGTGAGTTGAAAAGCACTATTGTAAAGCTTACATCAATGCATTAGTGGGCGTGTCAAAATAAGTTGAGAAAGAATTGGAAAATGAATAGATAGCATGCAATGATCCCTCTGTCTATATCTACTATAGATAAAGGATGCATGTGAGAAGCACGATTATACACTGACAGACGCAAATCAGGAAACACGTACATGCTTGACCAAATATACCTGGCTTTATTTTCAAGTGGTTAATTTTGTACGGCTATGAATGAAATAATAAATCTACAAATGGCCGGCCGGACCTTAGCAGAAAACGTTTCCCATGCCCCCTGTACTAGACTGTAAAGCAAATCGACATTATATGCATGGCCTTTTAATTATATGGTCCATGTTTTGGAGAATAAATATATTGAACAGGTCTATTTCGATTCGTATATATTAGTAAAGCATTATATAGATGTTTGTTTTGCACGATGTAATTGCCTTAATTACAATGCACTTCCTGCACACAAAAAACTCGAACTGGATTACAAATCTTACCCAAAGATTTCGGGATGGTGATAAACATTTTTGACCATGTCCAGCACCCGTGCTTTTGCATTGGGATGGCCTGACTGTTCTAAAATGGTAAAGGCTAGACCACGAAAGAGTTCCCAGTGTCCGAAATGAAGATGATTCCCACATTCTAGAAGCAGATTTTCCCATGAAGAATTCGTATTGCTGTCCCAATTTGGGCAAAAATCGGCGCAGTCTTCATTAGATGTTGCCATTTCAACTTGAACTTCGAAATAAACGGGAACGCACAAGATTTCTACATGATAAATAAGTTGATAAACAACATATGACAGGAAGTTGAGCTGAACATGCAGACAGAACGATGGTACATTAAAAAAGTTCCGCATTATAATTTTTGTCCAAGGTAATTAATTAACTTAGCTTAACAAGATGTTATTAGTTGTATGTTGCGAATTGCACTTCTACTCTAACATTTCTCAAGCAAAGTCGCGATAATTGACAGGCTATGGGTAATTTAAATGTAAAAAATAAAATAAAATCATGTACAGGGTGAGTTAGAAATTGCACTTCAATGTATTCAACTCAAAAATACAATTAAAGTAACATTGTTTTTGAATTAGGTTGCTTGAAGCGATCGAGATATTATTGCATATAAATCCTCCCGAAATTGTACAGTGTATTGTTTGATATAATATAGTATCGATACAGTATGTGTATTAACTATGTATGCACCCTGTAAAAAGATTTATTACATGGTGCATCAAAAAGTATATCTCCCCATCCCCATATGAACATCTCTATAAAAACAAGTTATATCAAAATATTCTAAGATATTAAGAAAGCGATATTTTTTAGTATAATAACTTTTATTGGTGAATTATACTTTTTTTTTCATTTTTTGGCTATTTTAAGGAACATCACAATCCTTTAAAAATGTGGATACAAATTAAACATGCAAGTTTGATGTAAAAATAAAAGCAACACTGACAAATTCAATGAACAGCTTTATTTTTGCCGCCACTATCACTTCAAAAAAAAACACTGTGTAAGAATACACAAAATACCCTTAGATTCCCCATTTTTGATGAGGAGCTGGACGGCCAGCAATCCGAACAGAAGGCAAGTTGGGAGGATGCCCAGGGCCTAGCAGTGGTCTCGGAGCACCCTGATGGTGATATGTTGCTGGTGGTGTTGAATTTGTTCCATAGTTTTGGCTTGCCCCGGGCACTGGGTAACCACCTGGATGAACATACGAGTGAGGGTGGCCGGATGCATACTGTCCAGGTTGAGGGCCCCTTGAATTGGCATAATTATTAGGATCCGAGAGGTAATGTCCAGCTGGAGAAAGAGCAAAGGGTGGTGGTGGTTGTAGAGGCGGCACTGATCCAGGTTGACCGCTTGGTAGTGATTGATAGCTAGATGGATATCCTTGGCCATCGTAACCACCCATGTACTGCACGCCAACCTGCTGCGGCTGCCCGTAAGGTCCGCCATCGACTACAGATTGATTAACATCTTGTACCCCATAACCAGCATGGCTGTAGGGAACCGTGCTAGGGGATGGAATATACTGGGTGGCATTATAAGCTTCTGCGATAGAAGGAGGCATGCCACTCTGATGACCGTACTGATAAGCGAGACCTTGCTGTGGTGGAATGGGTACAGAAATGCTAGGATTTCCTTCATTGGGGTGTAACCGGTGTGAAAGTGTTGGGATTGGTTGTTCCAGATTTTGTGGTTCTCCAGCTGGAGCTTTTATGGGCACTTGCGTTGGTGCAAGAATCACTCCGGGAGATGCCTGTTGTTGTGGCTGTAATAAATGAAAAATAAAGTTGTAATTGAACCAATTTTCTCCCTAGTAATTTGCCTGAAACGAATTAAAAGAAGGCTCCTTAACTTAAAAAAAAAAAATCTAGGAAAAACAAAATGAGCCTTAGTACCAGAGTAATGCGTTTCCTTGCATTTGGAGGCAGCGCTTGATTGTGAGCGATAATGGCAGGATGTTCCGGGGGTGTGTTCCTTGCATTATTAGGAGTCAAAGGAGGAGATTCGTTTTTAGGAGCAGTGTTGGAATACAAGTCCAAAACTTGATGGCAGACATCTGTATGACAAAAATGCAATAAATAATATAGTTACCCGTTATAAAACACTTCATGGCATACTTCAAACTCTACCAATCTGCAATTCTCAATTTGTACCAACCTTCCAACAGTTCTGTTGAGATATCTTCGACGAACATATCCCACCATCGCTGATGTCGAGCATGTCTTCCGCTCCATTCTGATATTTCAAACTTGGATAGCTTGCTTGCAAGGTACATCAAAGCTATTGCAATAATTTCAGGTTCCCACTGCAGACTCAAAGTTGTAAACAAGCTTAAAAATAAAAATTAACTAATTATCAAAATTGATAAAACAATGAATTATTGGTTTTTGCCATACACAGTATTTGCAATAACGTAATAACAAGAATGTGTACAAATTAAGAATTATTTCTATATTCACAGTAGAACACTTGATTTTCTCCTTAAATAATTCTGGATTTTTAAATCCCAAACAATGCATGTCAACTTATGGCATATTTACCTGTCATTCACGAACGTCCATGCCATCTGTACCATTGTTTCCAACTTATGTTGGTCGCCCCTTAAGAGCTTGGCATACTTCAACAAATATTTATATGGGTGTTCCACTTGTAGATCAAACTTAATGGTTTGAAGTAAAATTCTTTCAAGGGTCATAACTTCCTCCTGTAAAAATATAAATAAAACAGATATATAAAACGATGCCGATTTTGTATTACTTGCCAATTCAAAATCATTAAATAATCAGTTCCTCATGTAAGTTTAGTAGATCAGACTTCGTAAGTCCATGCTGTTTATTCTTTTAACAAGAAATGATTCAGAAAAAAAAAAAAAAAAAAAATCATGAAAGTGCTGAAGTGCACAATTGACGCACAAAATACCATAATTTTAAAACTTCAACAGCTTTTAAAATGAACCATATTACCTTTGGGTCCTCTCCAAATTGAGAAAATTGTTGGTCGGTCAACAAAGCCCGAGCTGCCTTTATTATGTCTTTACATTTCTTTGGAGTTTCTTCCACTTTACCAGCCAAGAACAAACAGCAACAAGCTGTTACCTATAAACGATTAAAGTAAACATATTGAAAATTTATGAACACAATAATAATATGTGCCTTTAGAAAGGTAGTATCAAAAGATCGTATTTTTTTCAAAAAAGATAACGTTACACTTAAATCCGTGATATATTTAAAGCCGATAATTCGAAGTTTTTTTTTTTTTGGAGAACCAGAAAATTACGATCAAAATTTCCGGCCATTTTGTCAAACCTACTTACATGCATAAAACGTATGCTGTACTTACGTATCTTGGGAAATGCTTGAATGAATGAAACATATAAAAGCGATGAAAGTAAACAATTCCGGTTGCCAGGGTTTCATAATGTCTTCTGAAAATTTAGTTAAGGAACTGCAAATAACACAGAAAACTGCCAAGTATATTTACCTAATATGTAATTTAACCTATGTTGGGGGTAAAGGTTCCGCACGTCAACCATATGGGAATGGCACTTGGAACATTTTTTGCTTTTTTGTCATTTCGACCTAACCTAACCCATATTCCTAAGTCATTATTATTCTTATGTGGTCGAAATGACAAAAAAACAAAAATATTCTAAGCCCCATTCCCATATGGTCGACGTGCGGAACCATTTCCCCTAGATAGCATTAAAATGCCATGATGTGGCCCATCATGTGGGAAAGTAAGGTCATACATAGTTAGATATTACTGATAAATGGCAAAACTTGGAGAACGATATACTATTTGTTCAAGGCCTAAATGATACCTTCAAGCAGGACATGCATGTTTCGTTATTTGATGAAAGGATACAGTCCCATTTTCGTGCCTATATTCATAATAAACCTTGCTCCTTCCTTCCTGTATCTTGCCTCCACGTCAGGATCGATTCCATCTTTTATAGTTGGCGTATTGGAACGAAAATCCTTCTTGTCGTAATACCAACAAGGCATCGCCTCTTCTTGTCCTGAAATCCAACGACCGGTATGAGATTTCGATAGAACATTTCGTAATCATAAACCGGTGCAAAGTGCATATTTGCACAAGGCTTACCTAGCGACCTCATTCAAAAGTTTGGGAATTACACGGGAAGCAGGGATTTTTCAAATAGGCGGTGAATGCCAGCCGTTGCACTACGTTTTGACGATTATTTCGTCATGCGTAAACCTCAGAACGATTAGTTAATCTTAGTTAACTATTTAGTAAACTAAAATATATTAGTAAATAAATGCAGATGAAAGCGAAGCATTGTATACTTCGTAACCACACGGTCACACTGTGCAGAATAGGGATAATCGTGACGTTGATCACGGAAAGAAGACTTTCAATGTTTGGTCACACTAATTTGTATCCAAAATGGCAGCGTCCTTGAAATGTGTCGCTCCAAGCTCTAGGTTTTGTAAATTATTTTACAAAAAAGGTTTAAAAACAAGAGTTTTAGTTAATCTCACCTCGTACAGGGTAAGTCAGTTATGTAGCCGCATGCTGCGCTACAAATGCGTTTATGACATTTCAGTTGTTATTTGTTAGCAGCAAATGTGCTTCTCGAAGAGCTGATTTTTTATCGCATGTCCTGATGTCATTAATTTTAACCAAAATTTGATACTTTTATTTTTACGACATAGAATGAGAGCACAGCGCAACCTCATACAGATAACTCTGATGCAGACAGGCCCAATTTCCCTGGTTCCAAAGCAAGGTGGACGGAAAAACTCGAGTTTGTAAAGCCTGATTTGTATGATGGCATTCCGGTTTATCGTGTCATGGATAGAAAGGGCCACATCATTGACCCATCGCAAGATCCTAAGGTCCAGCCATGATTTTATCTATTATTTTTAAAATGTAATCATTTGTTAGTCGTGTAAATTTACTACAGTGTAACCTGTATAAATGCGTATACGCTTGGGACCTGTGAAAAATGAAACATGTTATGCATTTAGACAGGTTCATTTATTCACGGGTTACCAAGTCGGGACCGACACGTTTTATGCACTTAGACAGGTTACTCATTTACACAGAATGCATTTAGACAGGTTCTACTGTATAGGCAAAGAATCAATGAAATCAAAATATTTAAAGCTTTTTAAAATTTATTTTAGCTCAACTCGACTAATCAAAGTTGCTTGAAACTTTCATATAATGTTTCGTTTGCCCCTGTATGCCAAGCGTAAATACAAGTACTACGTACAGTTAACATAAGTCGGGCGTAGCACTTATCAACCTTGTAACCATTCATTGAATTAGTATTCAACAGCATGCAGTAAAAAAATTAATATTTGTAGTTCCAGCATTGGTTAACAATACCATATTCTTGTAAAAAAACCTGTTTTATTTAGTCCCTCTTAACTTAAAAATTTGAAGTATGCTGTTGACAAAAAACTAACATTAATATGAGAATTTCATTCATTATATAGTGCAAGCCAACGAGGCATAATTCAGAACCTGTCGAATATGATTTCTTAGTTTGTGTGATTTTAAAAGTTTAGCTGCTAACCATATTGCAAAAATCTCCGTTCAAAATGTGTAGAGCATTGTCAAATTGAAGCAATCATGCAACGTTTGTTATTTTATAATATCGTCAAAGTACAGATTACACTAATTTGATTTTTTTTACCTCAAAAATGTATGCCCAATGTCACGTGCAACATGTTTTCTGGAATCCTCACATATCGTTTCCTAATCAATTGCAAATTCAGATTTTACCTAAATGTCGCCATATTGAAAATATTCGAGATGTTCTTAATTATGCGTCACCCTGTATATTTAGTTAGAGGTATTATATTCAAAATGTGCTTCCAAACAATCAGTATAACTGAAAATTCATTTTTCACACTTTAACAGCTTGATAAAGATACTGTGATAAAAATGTACAGAAAGATGACAATGTTAAACACAATGGACAGAATATTGTACGAATCTCAGCGGCAAGGAAGAATATCATTTTATATGACTAATTATGGGGAAGAAGGAACACACATGGGAAGTGCAGCTGCACTTGACGATAAGGACCTTGTGTTTGGGCAATATAGGGAAGCAGGTAATAAGACACGAAGGGATTTCCTGCTGAATCTACACGGTTGTATGTTTAGATAATTTAAAATAAGGTTATCTAATTTGAATTTAAGGTGTGTTAATGTGGCGGGGCTACACTGCTGACCAGTTTATGAACCAGTGTTATGGTAATCTGGAAGACGTTGCTCATGGAAGGCAAATGCCCGTTCACTATGGAACAAAGGAATTGCACTTTGTAACAATTTCCTCACCTTTAGCGACCCAAATGCCACAAGGTAAAAACCATTCCACGAACAGTTTTAGAGGAAGTTTGTTTGAATGTCCGATTAATAAAATTTTTGCAATAGTTTTCTAAAATAAGTATATACTTTTTTTCAGCTGTTGGATCTGCTTATGCTTACAAACGAGCCCAGAATGGCCTTTGTGTTATTTGTTATTTTGGTGAAGGTGCTGCTAGTGAAGGAGATGCTCATGCAGCTTTTAATTTTTCTGCCACTCTAGAATGCCCAATAATTTTCTTTTGGTAACACTTTAATGGAATACCACCATGGATTTTGACATTAATGTAGGACGTGTCTTTAACATGATAAGAAAAGTTTAAATTTATAAAGATATCATTCTGCTAGAATGACTAATGTATATTTGTAAATACATGTATTAGTGCTAATATGCTTTTTATAGCTTTATCTAATCTGTAATGCTTTTTGCTCAGAAAATATCAGACTCATCAATTATACTAAAACTCATTTATATCCCCCCAAAAAATGCTGCTAGTATAACGTTTCATGAAACACTATACTTTCTCAAAAGCAATAAGTAATGATGTAATGATGTCATTTATCTTAGCCCATTACACAATTTTTTTTAGTCATTTTATGGCAAATTGCATTAAATTCATTTATCCCATTTCATTACACAATTTTCATAGTCATTTTATGGCAATTTTTTTTTAAATTCATTGACTTTGATGTGATGGATTCAATTTCATTATATCCTATGTTAATTCCAAAGTACATGGTCGGCATTTTTTAAAATCCATTAGGGAAATAACTTTCGTATGCTAAAGAAATACAAAACTTACCTGTTTTGTGATTTTTCAGCCGTAATAATGGATATGCCATTTCGACACCTACACACGAGCAGTACCGAGGCGATGGAATCGCTGCCAGGGGTCCTTCGTATGGCATCGCCTCCATTCGAGTGGATGGCAATGACGTGTTGGCAGTTTATAATGCCACAAAAGCTGCCAGGAGGATAACTGTCGAGGAAAACAGACCAGTTCTGATTGAAGCGATGACCTATCGGTAGCGTGCATTTCCTGTTTTAATAATTTTAAAGTAAATGATCAATGAATGTACTCATTTTTAGAATATGGAAACGTGGGAGGAAAATGAAAATGAAATGCAAAAGTATTTTTCTCTGCATTTCATGTTGGATTTTTGTTTCTATAATTATTTTTATATAAATCATTTTGCTTGGGTGAGGGAAAAAGTTTGTACAGAAGATCGTCTGCCACATGAAGGATATAATCAGGATTTATCTTTTGAGATATTGATTCACGTTTATTATTCAGAATTGGACATCACAGCACATCGGACGACAGCACAGCTTATCGTTCCGTAGATGAAGTTAGGTATTGGGACAGAGTGGACCACCCAATTTCTCGCCTGAGGCATTATTTGCTAAACCAAGGATGGTGGAATGATGACATGGAAAAAGAATGGAAAGACGAGTCAAAGAAACAAGTAAGCAACGAAGGCTGTGCTTTCTACTAACTCTCAATGACGAGCAATTTCCTTGGCCTTCAACAACATGACTTGTAAATTTTTCAGGTGATGGAAGCGTTTATCCGTGCGGAAAAGAAGAAGAAACCTAATCCCGTTCTTATGTTCACCGATGTTTATCACGAGGTACCAAAGCACATCCAATCGCAAATGGACGAGATGATTGCTCATGTTGAGCACTACAAAGAGCATTACAATCTTAAAGCTTTTGAAGAAATAGATAAAAGTAAAGTTTGAAGACCAGTTTATCAAGACTGTAATTTAATACTGTCTTCCCAGAATAGATGTTAGGTTAAATCTAATTTAATTCTAGACTAAGTTAAAGTAATAACGATTTTTCTAAGATTCTTGTGTTCTATAAAACAATACAGCTTTTCAGAGAGGACAGCTTAGTATGCAAAGTGCCATTTTACAATGTTGCAATGTTTGATAAAATATCAGATTTTTAAGGTGTATTTGACATACGAGTAGATCTCATCTTATGAACGAGGGTTTGAAAAAAATTGATATGCAAATTAGCAGTGCACAATATTAATTTGGAAATCATGTTTTAACATTCCATTTATGGCTACTAATATAATAGAATAGGCCATCTTATATCATGTTACTGTAATGTGTTTTAAACACCCTTATGTAGATAATTTACTCGGTTTTTAATGCAGTAGAATCCTGTAGAGAAATCTTTAATGGACCAGATAAACTTCTTATGTGTGACAACTTATTAAAGCAATATAATCATAACTGAAACGTTAAGCATACAGGAATAAGATCAACCATCTGGTGTTGATCAGTTTTTTTATTCGCAGTGTTAAACTAAAAATATTCTATTCCACTATGTTTGTCGGAATCTGCGGGAACGTTGTCTAAACATAATACCATGTTAAACGAGGACCTTGATATTTGGGTAAAACATTAAAATGCTACATAACGTAGAACAAATCTTACAGGGTTCCCCCAGACTTGGAAAACCTGGAAAACCTGGAATAGTCAGGGAAGTTGGAAAGAACCTGAAAAAGTCAGGGAAAAGTCAGGGAGAATGTAATATTGGAAGAAAAGTCAGGGAAATTTACTATAAAAATAGTTGAACTTTTAAACCAGTGAATTGTGCTGGACCAAAGTGCTGAAC
>JAQGBW010001010.1:0-30661 GCA_034698625.1 Julus scanicus | reverse complement strand
ATTGTTTGAAGCCATATAATGTAGTACTATGACGTTCCAAACAAAATATGATCCAACCTGCCCCGGTCTCCCCTACATGTACTATTGTTCACTAATGGGTGGTTACGCTACGTTTTACTAAATAGTATATTTTATTGGCAATTAAAACAAGCTTTAACGGCTAAAACAATGACAGCTTATATGGGAACCTACTGTCTATGTTCACAAACCAGGACTTTAATGTCCACCAATTAAACCCTTGTAAAATAATTACTAATTTATGACCGGTTATGCCACACTTCGCCAAATTTAATTTGGCAATGAAAACAGGGCTAAATGGGCAACTACAATAAAAGTATAAAAAAGCTGTGAAATTGGGCATTAGTGCTCACGAACTACGTAAATTAGTGTGAACTAATTATACACTTGTTGCTTAATCGCTTAAAGTTGGAAATCTAAGAAATTGAAAATGAAACAGGTCAACTATTATTTATCTAAAAATCAAACATATTTACATAAAACTATAGATTACGTTTATCGAAAACCAGACATTATCGTGGAAAATTATAAATAACCCAAACTTACAACAAGTTTCTGCAGTTTTGATAATTTTATTTATTCTGTACCCAAGTGGTTTTGTAACAAAAATTTTAAAGCAGCTGTTTGTAATTATGGAACACTTTTTCAGAATTCTAAAAAAACCACCAAAACTGTATCATTAGGTTAGATGTTGTGACGCCTTCCAAACTTGGCCAATGTACGTTATTGTGCCACTCTGCGTCTATCGCCATCTTGTTTATTAGAGTGCCAATATTGTACTTTGCAAAGTTGTTGACAAAACACACACTAGATGTCGTTCAAGTGCGACCGGAATAGTACTGAGTTGAATTGAATTAACACAATAGCAGTCAAACCCGGTAGCAATGGCGGACTAACAACAACAATGACGAGTACGACACCATTTTTGTCATTTTCACCAATCTTTTGTTTGTATTTTGATTGCAGTTAAAGTGATTAATTTTCGACCATCAACTTGTTTGCTCGTTTTGGCAATATTCACATTGAACAACAGTGAAAGCAAGTGCGAACGAAGGAGAAAGGGTGATATTGCGTAAGTGTATATTTCAGTTCATACTTCAAGAACATAGTATTTGATACTTCAGGGGCACAAGGTAGGAGTATACCCTTGGCACATTATCGAGACAGCGTCAGCAAAATAACATTCGCAAGTGGGTTTTGTTATTAATCACTCTTGAATAGTCAATATTAATTGCATCAATTATTTATCATATGATAAGCATTGAAAAATGAGTAACAGGATGCGAAGACTATATTCATAGATCCGACGAATTTAATTCGCACTTAACATGAACTTTAACTAGCCATAATGATAGAAAATTGTGCAATCGATCAATAGCGTTTTGAAGTTAACATTGCGCAAACACTTGTTAATCGTATTGGATGATTATTATTTACGCAAAAAAGCAGCATAATCCAAGTCACGGAATGGATTTTTATCTAGATTTGTATAAATTCTATCCAAATCGGTTGAAATGTGCGTGTACGCATGCGCTGTTTTCGTGACCTTGCTAGTATTGAATATGCGCATTTGCAAAATTTTATCCAATAATCCCATTTGGCTAGAATTTATGCATATGTGCGTATCTAATCGGTTTAAATGTGCATGTGCGCATGCGCTCTCTTCCTGACCTTGCTAGTATTGACATTTGCATAAATTTTATCCAATCTGGAAAGGATTTTAACCGGTTAATAATTTTATTTTGCTAGAATTTATGCAAATGTGCCTATGCAATCGGTTTAAGTGTGCATGTGCGCATGCGCTCTCTTCATGGCCTTGCTAGTAGTAATTGAATATTTCTCCTGCACATTTGTGTAAATTTTATCTAATCTTCAATGGATTTTAACCGATTAATATCCCATTTGGATAGAATTTATGCAAATATGCAAAGGTTAAATACTCTATGAAGAGATATGAAGACTATGAAGAGAGCGCATGCGCACATGCAGATTCAGAGAGTCCAACAGAATCAAAAATCTGGCATTGTACTTGAATTTTATTCCCTCGGAAAAGTCAGGAATTATGCTTAAAATTCGGGTTTAACAGCGGTTTATGTTGGAATTTCTGGGAAATTTCCGATAATGGAAAAGATCCGTTATACTATAAACAACGACAAAAATAAACAAAGCAATTTTTTTTTTTATAAATTCTCTAGACAATTTGTCAGACGTTTTGTAAAACGTTTTGAACGTGGGAGAGGTCCTTGAAAATTTAAGGAAGGCGCGTTGAAATCCTTGAAATTTGCTTGCATTTTTAGCAGCATGCAAATTTAGCCTTGACATTTCAACCGATTTGGATTGATTTTATGCAAATTAGTTTCCGACTATATTTCGAAATACATTCCCGTGTCATGGGTCAAAATTTGAATAACTACATAGCTGTGATCACTGGCATCACACGAAATCTGACTTTCAACCCCTGTGGGTTGAAACTGCTTAGTTGTGGCGAAAATTCGACCTCTGCAACTATACCTCCTTAAATTGGACAGTGATTTCGTACACTCAAGGCGTTTGCCTTGAGTGTGAAAGGTAAGAATATTCAATAGATTTACGTTTTACGAGCTGCATGGTACCGCACCCAGGTAGGGCAAACTAATATGAAATATTAGGATTTAATATATACACTGTGTATGTGCAAGTTACTATATCTCCACCCAAATTACTAGTCTATAGGACCAAGTTTACGGCACTTATCGTCTGTAATCTATATTGCGAAACTTTTGTAACGTTCAACGTAAAAATAGCAACATTTCGTCCCTGTTTTTCGGCAGACAAGATTTTGAACGGTGGGGCTAATTTGCGTTCGTCCCTCAATTCTCAGAGTGTTTTGTGCGAAGAAAGCTGGCGATAAGTCAAGGTTGTACGCCGGATCGCTTTCGGGGAATTTTCATTGTAAATCACATACTGGGTCATGGCCACCAGAGAGAAAAATAGGATAAACAGCAGTTTTTCATCCAAACAAACAAATAACGGAAACTACACTAATTTTAAATTTCCACCAGTTGTAGTTGCGGATGAGTTGACATCGCCCTGTTTTACTCGCATTTTGCAAGGCGTGTGAACCTGGTAACCTTTAGAATCGAGTCAACCTGATGTGCAATTACAGTTTCTAAAAAAATGTACACCCAAATTTCCGTTTTGCACAGTGTTGTCCTCTAATTTTAAGGCGTAGTGGACCATCGATCAAAGCTTGTTGCGAAAACAAAGCGTTTAATGTAATTAAATGAGAGGAAAATGAGTTCATCACATTTTCTAAGTTATGATGATCGATATTTGACTTGGGAAAATCGTACTCATGAGTAGGAGTACTGATTACAAGGATGGTGGAATTATACTCCATAGAACGAGTAGAAACTGTGGAGTACAGTTAAGCAGGCGACTACTTGGTAATGATGCAATCAAATGAAATGAGTAATCGGAATTGGGAAAATTGTGTTGATGGGTACGAGTACAGATTACTAGTAAGGTGTATTTGTATGAAATAATAATCAACTCGGTAATCAAATGGCATGAGGAATTCCAAATTGGACAAATCGTGATGATGGGCGAGAGTGCTGATTACTAGTAAGGTGGATTTGCACTCCATAGTACGAGTAGAGTACATGTACTCGATAATCGTATGAAATGAGTACGAGTAGTACTGTATCGTAGTCAAGATTTGTGCAAATTGTAGGTACTCATGGTTATGAATATTAATTACGAGTATGGCTGAATGCAAGTATCGTTTAGGGAACTCAATTTATTTTATGAACAGTAGGTTTTATTACAAGCAGAAACAATTAAAATAAAAAAAACCATTTATAATCTAAATGATTATGAGAACACAAAAGAAACCCTCTTAGAACAAACTTAATAATAAAGGGGAAAACAAACCAGTGAATTTAATAACAATTGTATCATAAGTAGAAATGTAAAAATTAAAATAAAATTCGCATATTAGCGTTTAGGATGACCCTCATTTTTAAGTTTCTCATTCTTGTTACTCAAATGTAGTCAATGCAACTCAATTACTGGCTAAAGTTATTTCTATTTATACTTGATTACATTGGTACTCATAATTTCAGATTATGCTAATATTCAATGGCATTTGTAATCGCCCATTTTTGCAATCGTATGTATGTTACTTAAATAATACAGTCTGTAAATCCAGTTTTATAATTGCAGAATGACACAAAATGTTTCCAATAATAATAGTTCAGAAAGAGGTGAAAAAAATATGCATCCTGCTATTTTAAGAATAAGCAACGTAGAAAACTGCTTTCCCAGGTGAAAAATCTTTCATATGTATACTGTAGTCGGTATTCTATATAGTTTACATCTTCCAAGGTAAAAATTTCAAAAGCAGTCCTTGAAATAAACACTGAAGTACAATGTTTAATAAAATGTTTTCCCATTTAAGCTAAGGTATTTTCTCTGCAGTCACCCTGGGTTTTAATAATTTCAAATTTTCAAGTCTCATGGGAAAAACAAGAAAATATTAACTTAAGGAGCACATGAAATTTATTTTTGTTGATACCTTAACAACGGATATTATACCAACTATATGAAATTTTTTAGCGTTAGCTTTCAAATTAATGACGTCATTTCAATTACAAATTATATTTTCTGCCAAAATACTCAAGTAGACAACATAAAAAGGCGCTATTAATGTGAACGGAGGTCTAATTCAAGGGAAAAAACCCAAATAAACTTGCAGTTGTCCGATTTTTATAGCTGGTCATGCCTGTTATATATTAATGTTTTTACATTTATGGTTTCCCCCCTTTAATAAGCTTGTAATGACTTTGAACTCCACGCTATATAAATATATTATGAATATTGGTTAACCCTTTAATCTTAATCAAGATAAACTAATGCAATGTTGGGAAATTCGGAAATTATGACGTCTATATTGTATGCTGATTGAAATGCATCTGTATATTTTCAGGATTGTCATTTCCTGAGCTGTCATGGTTATTCTTGGCATAGCTGGTATGCCTTGGACTTATTCATGACTTGTTTTTATCTTTGTTTGAATTAATTTAAATTTTCACCACTATGACCTTTTGCTTGTAAACGCGGTCTATTTCGGAATAGAAAAAAAAAGCTTATCACGAATTGCTGTTTAGTTTCTTAATAGATTAAAAAACAACTGAATACTGACTCTATTTGGATATTTTTTATATTCGATCGAAATGTGAAACGTCATGACAGCAATGAGTAATCGTTGCTTTTTTGATAAGCTGCAAGTGGTTAGCTATCTGTATACCACCAAAATGCATTAAATTTCCACCCCCATGACACCCTAATTATACTGTGCAGTTCGGTCAATATGAAAATATGATTATCATGGACACCACAACATACTCATTTCCAAAATATAATTACTGTAGCTAGATAAATATGAATGGGTTTAAAGTGCTTGCGAATGCCCCGGTGTATTGATTTGGGGATGTCAATGCACTGATCATGATCTTAATCTGCAATCAAAAAATTACTTTTTCACTAAGGTCATCATAGATTTTTTTATCTTGATTTGAATTGCTCGATTCAACGCTCCTTATGAGGACATTGGGTGCATTGTTTACGCTAGGGTGCCTCACCTGGTCATTAACATGCACTTTTTTGGCCTCTTTCAATCGCAACACTGCTTTCTTAACCCTTTGTTTCAGTATCATGGTTTTATAGGTTTTTCCAACAGTCCGAACGATGCTCATCGATATTATTGCCCAATATGGCCGCTGAAACAATAGATGCTTTTAAATTTGGCCACAAACCTGCATTAAGCACCACGTCAGACCAGGGGCCATAAATCTAATTAACCAATGTGTTAGTGTTATTGTAAAGTACAGTGGAACCTCGGTTTACGAACTTAATCCGTGCCTTTACCCTGTTCGTGATCAAATCAATTTTTCCTATTGCAATTAATGTAAATCCAAATATAATGCGTTCTTGTCTTAAACTTTTTTTTAAAAAACATGTTATGGCTTTATGTGTGGAAATAACACAGAAAGGAAATAGATATAACAGTAATATTAGAAGAAAGCAGTTTGATATATACATCCATGATTTCCAACATTATAGGAAATAAAGACACCCACGTGGTGTCGTCATGCTGATGTTGCTGTGGATCAAATTCATTTGCAGATTCTGTTTAAGAAATTTACTTTAACAAACATTGTTTCCATTTCGATAATTTGTATTATTCTACTCTATTGTTGTTGATTATGATTTAAGTCTCAAATCGACGTCATCAATGGATTATCATCCATTGCATCTGCAATTGACATGGATAAAACAAGAGATGAACTTTTGACATGTTTGCAATGTAGGCTAGATCTTTGAAACTAATATCGATTTTAATTTAAATCCTTGGAGATTCTAACATTTTTGATGTTGTCTGTATTTAGTAAAACTTATTAGTAACAAAGATCTTCTGTTGAAACTAGTAAAACAATTGCAGAATCTCGGACCTTTGATTGGTGGTCCATAGAAATGTGTTCGTGAACTGAATCATCGTTCGTAAAGCGAAATTCCACCCGATTACCATGATGATATAGATTTAGGGGGAATTGTCAGGGAGAAATATTGCACCTCCTGATTTCTACAACTATCAGGCGTTGGCAATTCATCACCATGAGTGAAGACAATCTTATTCATGTACATAGATGCAACGTCTTATTCTGTGATTCACATTATTTAAGTAAACCAAAAGTTCACGCTTAGACAGATGTCAAAGATGCCTGACATTTCTAATCTCCGCTTCAAATGCTCTGACCCTTAGTTATGCGACGTGAATTTCCGAACGACCCATTTTTTGTTCTTCTATTGTCTCGACATTATTTCCAAACGCCTTGCGTGGGTGACCACTCGGTGTACAACAAGGTTCAACCAACCAACGCCCACGCCCTTATTAAAACGTCCAATTTGCTCGCGCCTCGAATTGTTGCTCTGTTGCTCGTAAAAAAGAGACGGAATCGTCCAGAAATTGCTCGTCCCTCCAATTTCGCGAAAACACTGAATTGAATGAATGACTGTTCGGCAAATGCGGAACTTGGCAACACTTTCGGGAAGAGTGAATGACGCTGCGGTGCCATTTGGTGCGTTTGAATTGCCGGCGATCAATGAACTTTTTCCCTGTTTGTTGGCTTCTACAATTTTTAAACATTCAGCTGGCTTCGTCTGTATTCCAAATCAACGTGTCAAAAATTCAGCGCCAAAGGTTTTATGGGTGTCACAACGTCTGTAGTGACTGAAAAGCCAACAAAAACTTGCAGGGGAAACCATGAAAATATACAGAAAATGATTGCTAACCTCTTATAATGTCCACACGTGAATTTCCCAATGGGGAAACAATGTTTCACTCGCTGTACTATTACTTTCTCAAGTATGGATATTAATATTGGCTAGACTATCTCAAGATTGGCTTGAGTATTTCCAAACTGATTATTGCTTAAAAACTGAATTAACATAGGGCTTGCAAGATTGCTTCAAATTGGGAAAATTCGTTGTTTCTTCTTATCATGACCAGTTCATCATGTGGCTGATTTTGCACAAAAAACAACAACTTGTAATTGAAGTAAGACGTGTTGCTTCTGCAGACTGTCTGCAACATCTTAATTAAGTTTAAGTTGCCATATAGACCGGACTTAAACAGCTGTTTATCTGATACTTTTTCCCACAACATGGAAAATCACATTGTTGTGAAGAAATCTGACATGTTCACTATCATAAAAAACTTATCACATTAACAATGGATTTTTAGCATTTTTTTAATGAATTGTTTTAAGAAATATTCACAGAAAAAGATGCTGTGCTTTTAAGTATTAAAAAAGATGTTTAATGTTTTGCGATATCTATTTTATGCATTACTTCTATAAAAAGTTGAAAAGAATTAATTGATTTCCTATTTGACAGCCGGTGCCCTTACTGAAAATAAAATCAAGACCACTTACTATGAATTCGAATTTTAGTTTCTAACAATTGTTGAGAAATGTTAATAAGAAATAACATGCCTATGTAAATTTGTTTGAGAAACAAACTTTCAATATTGGTCAATTAGTCTTGATTGCTTTAAAGAAGCCTTATTAAGAAGCCAGACTACAATCGACAATGTTTTGATATCAATAGTCAAAAATACTGTTTTGCATGAAAGTACACAAAGTAATGAAAAGCAAGGCGACCAAAAAGTTAAATTTTATTAATTTATAAAGTAATCGTAAAGTACTATACTTAATAACAAGCTAAAACTAAAATTTGGTCAAGAAATACTGTTTTGCATGAATGTACATCAAGCAATGAGAAACTAAGCTACAAATGATGACTTTCCCAAGTAATCTTACTTTTGCAAGAAAGTAAACCCCTCAATGAGAAGCTAGACTACAATCGACAATATTTTGAAATAGTCAAGAAAGATTTTGTTTGCAAAGCTATAAATAACGTTTTAATATTTTTGGTCAAGATCTACTATTTTTACATGCAAGTACACAACTATTCAGAAGTTAGGCTACAAAAAACTTAACATCATTGGTCAAGATCTATTGGTTTTACATGGAAGTACACGAACTATTCAAAAGCTGGGCTATACACATGTAAACTTTTAACAAGAAGTCAATTATGCACTCCTACATTATCCGGAATTACAACAACAATAACATTTTAATATTTTGTCAAGATATCATGGTTTATATACGGAGGCACAACAGTTCTAATGAAAAAAAGCTTGGTATTCTTGTTGTACTTTAATGTTGTGGATGAGGGAATCTAGACCTCCATATCCAACATTTCATTTGCTTCCCATGAAACGTTCGCCTTCAATTAGGATCGTAGTCTTGTAGGAAAAAAAGGGAGTTGAAAGCTTCTGGGTTTCACTACTTTTCCCTCAGAATCTCGAGATGGTCTGTCTCTTGGGGCTTAATTCACCGCCCTGCGTCTAATTAAATCATGTCAATGCGGGTAACCTTACACAAGTGCAAAGAATTGCCAAGTGCGATTTTCAAGCAGAAACCACCCATCAGTTCCCACTGTGCATTGCAGCGGTTTCCTTTTATGTGCAAATTGCTCTTTTCTGCTGATTAAAAGCAATGTCTGTGCGTTTACAAAGCGTGACGGACTTACAGTTCTTTTAAGGAGGGATTGCTCGCGCCTTCGCACTTCTTGCATTTTTCCTTAGCATCGTTCTGCTTGACGAATGTATGCTGGTTGCCATGGCAACCGATGATCAGCGCCGCCCTGGAGTGGCGCCAATGCAACAGATCGATTCGAACGTGATGGGAATTAAAATCGTCATGGACATTTTCGGGAATTAAACTAAGTGTCATGATGATCGACTAGCTGTATTTAACGTTGCGAATAACGTGATTCATTCAAATTCTCATAAAAAAAGTGGGTGAACTAAATGTTTGCCTTACCGTTTTGTATCTCACGGTGCCGCTCTTGGTCGCCATCTTGTCATTATTCCAGGTGAAACATTTTGAAAATTTCACCTTCAACTTCTTTGAGATTTCACTGTGAAATATAGAATAAAAATGTGTGCTGTGAGATATATACAAATAAAATTTTTTTTTAATAAGTAGTTTCCGGGTTATAGTTTCTCTAAAAATCGGCCATGACTGTGCTTTTTCCTTTCTTCCTTTATCTACTCAAAATTATTAAAATAAAAATAAACCCATAAGAGCTTTAATTCTTAGTTTTAATATCTGTTTCAACGGTTAAACACAACTTATTTATATTATTCATTTATAATGCTTTATAACTCGTAAAGTTATTCGTTAAGATCCTTAGACTAGATTAGCCCCCTTTTGTGTCTGCCATTTTTAAAACCCAAGATGGCCAGTTAGGGGTCATCCAAAAAGAGCGTCCTCAAGAAGGAGGAGGGGGAGGTCTGATGTCATGTGGACAGAGGGAGGGTTTTTCTGCTTAATTATTGTTATAAAGATCAGCGAAAGTGGAAAGGGAGGGACACCAGAATAAATGTGTCCCCAGTCTCAAATGTACTGGGATAAAATGAACACTGTGTGGACAGGGGGTGGGACTAATTTTTGAAGGAATTCCGGGGACGTACTTATAGAATGGCTCCTTATGAGAAACACTTGGATACTAATGTTGTAATCCACGTTTTTTGCGCCAGTATTGTACCGTAAATTCTTTCTGAAATCGAGCTTACCGGATTTTACTGTATAGGAAATGTAATATGATACTTAAACTGCTCCAAATACAATGGACAACCTGCATGTTGAATTTAGCTCGGTCACATACTAGTTTATCGAAACTTTATCCCAATAATTACTTAGTTAACTTTAATTCAAGCTGGGGAAAAATCTGGGTAATCCGAAGCTGTCTTCTCAAATTTGAAAATTTTGAGTATATTAATTCAAAAAAAAATTTAACCTTTTATAATCGCTGGACATATATGTATTAGTGTATTAAAGAAATAGGCAATTGCAAATCCATTAAATCATCTGAAGAACTGCTTGGAACTTTTGGAAGTTCCCTCTTATTTCTTAATTATAACAATTGTAAATGATGTTAGAAATGAAAATCTTAGATTTAACTGTAATCGTAAACTAAACTTGAGTTTATTGAAAACTGCTAACTTTTGCCGGTTAAAACTAGCTCAAAAATGCAAACTACTTTATATAACCGGTCGTTCATGCTATCGATTCAATGATAAAGAACTTAAGTTCAAAATAATATATTTAACTTTAACTTTACATACTGAAAATGAAGAGTTTTTTTTATAAATAATTAATTCCATTAATTTTCATAACAAAACTCGCCCGTTCCTGTATTTAATTATACGGAAGCAATCGACTTCATTCTAGATTTGAATCGTTATTTTGAGTTATGAGTTTATGATGGCATTATACAGTATTTAACCATAATTATTTGATTATATGTCATGTAATATATTTTCATTACTAATGGTAGCAATATTTTCTGTGAAGTCATTTACCAAATCCTGTTTATTAAAAAAACCTCCATAATGTTCCTGGTTCATTCACTTTAACGTTTAATGAAGCAAAAATAAAGGTTGGTTAAGTTTTAATCGGCTAATTAAACTTGTTCTAAATCACTGAAGTTCATGGTTTGTTTGTAACCGTTGAAGAGTATTACAATTACTATATGGAGCAAACAAATCATTGGGATATAATCATTGCAATATTGACAGTTTTACCTGTTTTTCAAAAACATTTCACAGAATACATTATACGAATACTGTGCAATATGCTGAAAAGTAGACAAACATTTTTCATTCAGTTTTTGAAAGCTTTACCATCGTTTTAAAACAATCATCGAAATTTATGTTGAGAATATTTCAAAATGTAGACCAACATTTGTTGAAAGATTTCCAATTTCACAACATACGTTCATTTATGTCTAAAGTTATTGCAAATCCAGCCATGATAATAACTATTAAAATGTTGTTATAACAAATGCATCCATATGTAAAATTTATTTCCCCACCAATAGTATAATTTGCATATACAGCTGCTATTACTACTACGTACAACAACAACAAATACATTTGCAAAAGCGCAAACAAATCACAATGACATGAGACCAATCTTAAATTATGTACAATTTTCATCGAATTGGAGAAAATAACATTTTCGATAAGTGTTCAATTTTTATTTTCCTTGCATGTAGTGTATTTACTTTTCGATTATCTCAAAGCAAATAGTATGCACCACGTGACAACAATGTAACACGATGTTTATGAAAATAATCCCTAGTTGTTTACATTTAAAGTAAATACAGGAAATATCTATTTAATAGCACACATTAGACAACACAATGTTAGAGCTTTATCATTTACAATAATAAAGAATGGACTTTAACACTCTTACGCTTTACAATTGCATAGACAACGTTCTAAAAAGACAGTAAAAATAACAAAAACATTGCATGTAGGTGGCCATGTTAGATTACACGCTGCAGTCAAGGTATTTAGAAGACTTATGAGGTCATAGGCTATATGATATTTGCACATGTCTGCAAACAAGTATGGTGTTTTATATGTCGATGTTTAGAATAAAACATGGAGTTTGGATTTTTCTCAAAATATTAATATGATACATAGGAATACATGTGTATTGAAATACAAAAATGATAAATGTATGCCATATAATACAAAGTGAACATGTATGGAGATACAGGGTTGTATACATATATTGACATACTTTCCCATAATACATGGCCATTTATGAACAAACATTTTACATATGCCCATATATGGAGTTTCCCCATGGTATCGTCCCACTTTGCCAAGAGCATTGTGTGGGTGAAATAATTTGGTTAAGTTAGGTTAGGGCAGATAAGGCAAAAACTAGTCCTAATAATATTAGGGGCCATTCAAATAGGACGTCCCCGAAATTCCTCCAAAAATCGACCTGATGTCCATTTTAGCACAGATTACTTCCCGCGACTTTTCCGAGGTTTTAAGAATTTAAGTACATTTGGGACTGGGTACACATTTCATCTGGTGTCCATTTCCTCTTTCTGTGGGTCTAATAAGACTTAATTAGTTCTAAACGATACCCATATATGGGACAGACAATTTTTCCACCCTGGAAGCTACTGATACTGAATTGGTGACACATTCTACACGTTGTTCCCCACAACCTGTGACAAATTCTGCACGTTTTTCCCACAACCTGTGACACATTTTGCACGTTTTTACCACAACCTGCAAATTTGTAACTTTTTTCTGTAAACTTTTGATACATTTTCTACAAGTTTTTAACACATGTTAATTATGGGTCTTACTTTTTTTAACAACCACCTAGGACCTAACCAATCCAAGAAGGATGTAGTATAAGTTATTTGCTTTTTTTTATTGCACAGTGCAAAGATTTTCTTTATGTACGGGCCCCCAAGAGAGGTCCAATCCCCTAAGCTTTCTGCCTACTTTCCAAAGTGCTAATAATTCACCATTTTCCTAATTCTGAGGCCCCTTCAAGAGCAATGCCCAACAAGTGGTAGCATTCCAAAACTTTTGTTCGGCAACAGAATATAACCCTACTCAACTGAGGTAAATGGCCGACTGACTCACCATGCAAGCAGGCATCGCACGGCATTAATATGCAATTGGCGAGGCAAAAGCAATTAATTTTTTGACACTGAACATTGCCAGGAACGGATTTAAAATTTTTTGTGTTGTTGTTCCCAGCCATAGATTCTTTATCGTTGAAGACATAGTGTGGAGACGGCCAACCACATCCGTTCCGCCACACGCAGTGCTGCGGAATAATTTGGCTGTTGTTGGGTCATAAACGCCCGAAAATTACGTGGCCTGCTTACCTGGGCATATATCCTGTCTTTCCTTTTCCTAATTTCCCATAATGATTCACGCAAAAATACGCGTTTTCTTGGCGAGGGTCTACCGCGAAATCCAGTCGTGGTCCAGTGGCTCTGCTCTTGGTGAAAGGAAGGGCTTTTAGGCAACCTCCAATGCACAATTGCTCCCAGTCTGATTATCCTGTTATTTGTACCACGCAATTCCAAACAACACGTGAATGACGTGATGCGATTAAAATGTGTATAAATGATATTGAGAAATCATTGCCTGGAGATTAGATATGTTGGCCTATTAATTGTATCAATAGTTTATACGTACGCACAATTGAATCGACTTGATAGTAGGCTGGTTAACTGGTTTCTATAACGTCTGTACAACCACACTTGGAATTTTACCAGAAAAATACGAAGTCTGGCTTTACATGAACCCAGAGCCGTAACTAAAATGTTTGGGCCCAGATGTAAAATTAACTTTGGGTCCCAAAACAATTCCGCTGCTGAACTTATACAGTCAGCTGAAGTTATAGTCTGTACAATAAGCCTGAATTTTATCAAAAAACTACAGTCTGGCTTTACTTGAACCCAGGGTCGTAACTAAAATGCTTGCAAAATTTATTTTGGGTCCCAAAACAATTCCGCTGCTGAACTTATACAGTCTGCTGAACTTAGTCTGTACAATAAGCTAAGGAATTTTATCAAAAAACTACAGTCTGGCTTTACTTGAACCCAGGGTCGTAACTAAAATGTTTGGGCCAAGATGTAAAATTTATTTTGGGCCCTAAAACACTTCCGCTGCCAAACTTACACCCTATATACAGAAAACAATGACGTACATATAGTCTGTACATTAAGCCTCGAAATTTTATGACAAAACTACAAAGTCAGACTTTACTTGAACCCAGGGTCGTAACTAGAATGTTTGGGCCAAGAAGTAAAATTTATCTTGGGCCCCAAAACACTTTCGCTGCTATATAGAAAACAATGACGTAGTGCTTTGTCAACACACAGAAATAATGACTTGGTCCTAGGGGCCCTCGGGGAGGTCCCTAAGCACTTCTACTTTTTGCTACATGTGACTGAGACCCCAAGTAACCATGGTTGGCATTCCGATGCCTATTGGGTAGGCCAACGATATTTTACCATTGAAATGTCAACAAAAAATTTACGAACATTACATGTTTTGCCTTCATTTTTACAAGTAAACACCATGACTTTATTTTATTGTAAGTTATGAAGATAAAATATATACTGTTTGTGCTTTAAAAGGATTTTTTACCTGTTCCCAAATACCTGTTGCCAACATAAAACCAACGATTGGCAATTTTAATATTTGCCAACAATTCGCCAACCAAAATCCATCGTTATGTGCTACTTTGAAAATCACTGCTTAAAGCCAACAAGTTTTAAGATTCTTACCTGTTGCGTAAGGATCAGTCCGTTGATAAGATAAACAAGTCGTAGTCAAGACCAAAATCCAGGTTAACACAGTAATCCACATCAGGTACGCCAGAAGTTGGCCATGTTGTGCTTTTTGAAGTTTTTGGATGACCTCTCCTCCCCACGACAGGTGGGTAGATGGTACCGAATAACTCTTAGTTCATTCACAACGCTCCCCTTACCCTCCCTGGTTCACAGTCAGAATGCGACCCAGGTGAGTGCTTGTCTCGCGTGACTCCCAGAACAAGTTTGAGCCAAAACTTTTTTTCTCTTTCCCCTCTCATTTGATGACTAAGCCTGGTGGGCCGGTCAGAAAGTCGGTCCGTGGACCATTTGTTGGAAGTTGCAGAGTTTCGGGGAAAGCGCTTCAATGCTTGGGTGATACGCACGCGATGGTATGCTATATTATTGCTCCACTGGCAACTGGTTGTGATAAACCCGATGAATTAATGTTAAACCGGTTCTTGAAGGGAGGAATGTGCCTCCTGATTTACACGCTAGGAGGCGCCAGCAATGTGGACGTCTCCTGCCTCTGCGCTCTGCAGAAATCGTGTCTGCAAGGTGGTGTCAGGGCAGAATGGACTTGTGTGTGGCCCGGGCTTCACGATTTTTGAGGGGATACGCCCCTCAGCAGGTTTAAATCCATCATGCCCTAATGTACAATTTTTCTGCAATGCCATTTCAGGTTTTCTGCAGTTAAAGTGCAGTTTTTCAGCATGAAAAGTGCAATTTTTTTGTAGAAGGAGCATATTTCTGCAGTAAATGTGCGATTTTCTACAGTAATCGTGTGAATTTTCCAATAGTAAAAGCGATTTTTCTAGAGCAAAATTGCATTTCAGTAAATATCTGCAGTGAAAGTGCGATTTTGTGCAGCAAATGCAAGATTTTTCTGCAGTGAAAGGGTGAATGCACGTTTTCTGTAGTGAAGGTGCGATTTTTCAGCCGCAAAGTGCTATATTGTGCAGTAATAGAAGTACTTTCCAGTAGTAAAAGTGATATTTCTGCAGCAAAAGTGCAATTTCTTGCATTTGGCGTACAGTTTTGCAGTACAAGTGCAATTTTTCTGCCATGAAAGTGAGGTTTTTCTGCAGAAAAGGTCTGAATTTTCAGTTGTAAAATTGCAGTGTTTCTGTAGTAACAGAACGGCTTTCCTGTAGTAAGTGTGATTTTTCTGCATCGAAGCTGCGATTTTTTTAGGAGTAAAAGTTTGCTTTTTCTAGAAAAATACTGCCTTTTTTTTAAAAAATTCTGCAGGATGTTTTCATTGATTTTATGGCAGAATAATTTTTTGCTGTGTGGGGCCTACTTTTCTCATTTGGCCCCGGCCTAATATCGGTTTACATCAAAAACAAGTTTTTTTTCTCTCATGATTTACAACGGATATCATGTGTTATTTCTTAATGACAATTCTAAAATGTGGGTAGGAATCTAACTACACAATTCATGTTTAATTGCAAGGGCTCCGAGAATTATTTTCTTGTTAGAATTATTACTTAACTTCATTCAAGTGTCATCATAAACGAGAATTATTAACAAAAACAGAAATTAAGAAGGAATAAAAAAATAAACGTGATTTCGGTGTTTTTGTTGTTCATTATTAGTCTTTAGTTTGACTTAGAAATTTTAAGAACAATTTCAGGATTTGCGCTTCAGTGATTCTAAGACGTTTTCTCCATTTCAATGGTCTTATTTCGCTTTGTCCTTTTCAAACGGCATTATTTTTTTTAAGTTATCCAAATTGAAGAAAAGTTTAGGTATTTTTATAGCCACGTGTAATTTACAAGTTATGTAATTTGAGATGAAAATTCTATAGGTACAGAATCCAGGTGTCTGTACATAATCCAGACAAAAACCAGAAAGTTGTAGAAAAACATGCAACTTCATTATTGAATACTGCAATGAAACGAATTTTAAAAATGCTCTTATATTGGAAAGCAAATCACCTGAATGATATAAAAATTATTCTAGGTTATTTTTGGTAATGCTTCTGAAAAAATAATTCTACAAACCAGTATGTTTAAATTCGAATGGAAAGTGGAATTGAGAGCACTTGATTGAGGGATGGATTGCTGTTGAAGCGCCTTTATTCCATAGCTTGGTCAGAACTTTAAACGCGGTAATTTTAAAATATTTCCAGACGTTGAAATACCTTATTGAATATTGCAAATAATTAACTTGGTTTAAATGCATGGTAATAAACTTGCCGAAAATATGTATATATTACTAAGACGTTTACAACGACATTACTTCCTTATAGGTAGCTTTTTAAACCACTGAAGACGTTAATTCAAATTTGTTTGTTAACAAAAACAAAGAAGCTAGTGGCGCCATCCGGTGAGGAGTTTGGTCAAGTCGTATTCTAAATAGAAATTTCTTTTGAATAGTAGGTAACAGTAAAACCCAGCTATTGTAAATCTGTAATGAAAATTAAGTATGGCTAATTTATTTAATAATTATGCTAGACCCTGTTTCGTACCTGTTTTGATGCGATTTCCCCATTGCACGTCTGTTAAAGAGGATTGTTTGCTTATACCATCAGCCGATTCACAGCCGTTAGCCGTTACACGCCGCTGCTGAACTTGCCCACTTATACAGAAAGCACGTTATACGTACCTGAAACGTCAAAAAACCTTCAATCTATTCCATTACATGTATCACATCAGTCTTCCTAATAAGTTAAGTCTTACAGGATTAAGTAAGACTACCCGCGGACTATAATGAAACAAGTTAAATTGGATCCATATTTGTTCCTCTAAAAAAACCTTTCTATTTAATCTCCTCTTTTCCCCCCGACATACATGTAGCCTTTATAGGTAATAGTCTTTCAATAAGTACCAACAAACTAATGAGTGATAAAAGCCCCTGTAAAGCGGCCACCAGTGCGAACTCGATTGCACAATAGGTCAGTTGTCTTCCAGGAACTGCATATAAATATCAACCAAGACTATCTAGAACCGTGGTCATGACTTGGTTAAAAGCCTAGACCAAATTCCAAAAAAGCAAGTTCGGCATATAATTCCAAAGCCGATTTTTGCTTTATTTAATCCAAGACGTGATGACACCAAATCTGAGTGTATGAAAGCTCCATTGTATAAGAGCGCCGTGTATACGAGTTCAATTACAATTCGGGAAGACCCAAAATATGAATTAAAATGTGGATGCTATAGATCATACATACGTGCATAGCGAGGAACACAACCATGTTTTGGCCAGTTTTGCTCACGTGACAGAATCCAAAACGTCCCAGAATTGCTATAGAAACTTTACTGAAGTTGTAATTAAGCGCCTATGCAAGGCACACTAGCAACTTTTCGTCAGTTTTTAAGAATTTTGAGTTATCTAGAAATCGGGACAATATCGTTCGTGTCCCAAGATTGCCATGGTAACTTTGATGGTAGAGGAAACAGATGAGTCAGGAATATTCACGAACAACTCAGCGAAGACTCAAGTCTGTCTTTTATATTTGTAAATTTCTGAAAGGATTAAAACTGAATATCATGGAACTGTTTTTTTTAGTTTTACCAACTATAATGCATCATTATAGTTAAATTTCAATTAATAATACTTCATAACACAATTCAATCGTAATGATTCAGATTGTTCATAATCCTATTTTGATCAAAAATGTTTACCTTCAGTGTTATGAACGTAAAATTTCAAATGAAATTTACGCAAAACACTATTCATTATCGGTGATGTAGTCTGCTTTTGGTTGATATTTATTCTCAGAACTTTTAGATTTACTCTTATTTAAAGGCTTTTGCGGCATTCGATGCAGGGATGCTTCATATAAAGCAGTCCTTGTTGCATATAGTCACCCTAATTAAAAAATGGCTGTTAATTAAGAAACTGTCCTGATATGCCTGAAAACCTGAAAAAAGTCGACAAACAAAGAGTAAAATACGTTAAATTGCTAGAATTGCGTGTTAATTATCAACTTATAAGAGTTCGTTTAGCAATTAAATGTGCATAATATCGTTTTTGTATTGGTTTTTATTTTGAAAGACATGCCAAAAATTCTATTGTTTGGCATCAGACATGTGAACCTTACGACCGATTGACTGATCAACTAAACATGATTGTTTTAAATGTGCCCAACCACCCTTAAGGCATGGACAACTTTTGAAACCTGTCGAGGACGATCCTTAATGCCAAAAAATGCACTAATATGAAGTTTAATTAGAAATGACTAGCGGTAAAACATATGTTACGTTACGTGTGTAAACCTCCGACCTAGATCTAGCACTGTAATAACGATTAATTATAGGGCAATGCAGGATTTGTAATATACCTGATACACCTGCTTATTACCGCAGACGTCATGCCAGTAACTATGCATGCTGACTCGTGCAATATGGTCGCAAAAATGCACATGGTGTCAGCCATCAAATTTCTAAAAATAATGAAGTGTGGTTAAAACATACAAAATTGCTTCCAATACATGTAATTATATGGACATCTACCGAGCTAGGTGGGGCGTCATCGGCCTTACATTAGAGACGTGGGTTCAAATCCTGGGTCGGCTACCATGAATGTGGTTTTCCATAGTTGTTTCCAGGCAAATGCCATGATAGTTCCTCTAAAAAACGGCCGCGACCGTGCTCCTTCTTCTCTTCATATCTGTAACAAATTACCACAAAAAAAAGACAACTCAAAGGTCCTTAATGAAAGTCATGCTGCCTGGCTTTGTCCTGAGATTTTAAATAAAGTCCTGAGCTGGGAAATTAAATAATCTGTCGTTGAAACTTATTCGTCTGAATTATACTATAGCTATGACATTCCATTGATGCTAATACTTCGGACACACTACAGAGTTAAATGACATTTATCAGTAAATGACCTTTACCTTTCAGAAGCCTTTATTTTTGGGTGGACACACAGCATCTGTAAAATGACCTTTAGTGCATTGCATTATGGTATGGCGGTCCCCACAATGCAACTGAACGATATCCCTATATTCCCTATACAGCGGTAGAGTGACCAGTGAGTTAAAGGAGTTCAGGGAACTCAGTTACGCTAAAGGAGTTTTAAAGGAGCTTTGACCTCCTACAGCTAAATGAGGATGGACACACTATGAAGTTAAATGCCATTTTGGGACTTAAATGTCATTTATCTCATAGTGTGTCCGTAGTATAAGGCTGCAAGCAGTGGCGGCACTAGGGTTGGTGTCACCCAGTGCGGTAACTCATGGTGTCACCCCTCACGACACCCCATAGTATAGAATCCTCCTCCGAGTCCTCTCATTTTTTGCTGATTTTTGTTTTTAAATTCACGTTTGCAAATCAAAATAAAAATGGAATATTTTCAGAAAATAAGAAAATTTTAACATTATTTTGCATTTTGGTGTCACCCCTTGTGATGGTGTCACCCGGTGCGGAACCCCCCTAGTGCCGCCACTGGCTGCAAGAGACCTATTGTACTTACCCAATGTTACATTTACAGTTAAAATGACCTCTAAAAACAGCAATTTATTAGCACCGTTTATTTTATTGCCGGAGTAGACTTTGGCGTTAAGCCACACTCAACAACCGCAATTCGATGCATTTGGAAACTCCGATGCCCATGACTTTGCAAGACCGATGGAGGGAAGGCATGGTAAAAAGTTCACTGGACAAATGTTTTTTAAAAAAACATGCAAGACAGTTTTTGTTTAGTTCGCTATAAATAACTTTGGTATGTTTCACCGTATCCCTGACGCTTTTCTCCACAGCCTGTGCATGATGGCGTTGCGCTGACCACCGTTGACGTCGCCGAAGATGTAGGGACATGGGCGTGGCGTCTTCTCTGCAAGCCAACCGAGAAGTGCGCTGGCGTTGTAAGTTGTACGCAGGTTGAGGGCGTGGAGACGCACATGCGGTAGGGCCTCGGCCAACAGTCCCGTGACGTACAAGTCGTCGATCCAAAAGAAGGGCACGTGGGGGGAGGCGGCGAGGAGATCACGGGCGGCATCAGGTGTGAGAACGTAGGCCAGTCCGCCGCAGTAGGCCGGATAGGCGTCGTAGGGGTACTCGCTGAGGGGCACTGCCCACTTGCGGCTGGGTTGACGCTGCGGCGCCGAACCCGCCGGCCACACACTACACGCCAGGAGCGCTGATGGTGGACGCGAACCATACACGTCCCTTAGGAAGTGGTGCAACTGCACAACGTCCACGAACGAGTCGTCGTCCGCTTTTACGATGAACGATGCTCGTGGACAGTTTGCAAGAATCCACTTGTAGCCCATGAGGTGCTTGTAGCTTAGGTTGCGGTAACTGTCTACGAAGCTGCCCTGCACCAGGTCGCCGTGTATACGGTTCTCCTCGTCTAAACGTGACTGTAGCGCTGGTGTCGTCAAACCCAGAAGGTAGATGACCCGCACGCCCCAGCTGGACACGTTGCGGAGGCTGCCCCATGTCGAACGGATGGTCTGCCGCTCCTGTAACCAAAACAAAGGGCAAAGTTAGGCATGTCATGTTTTAAGTCGGTTTATTATTTTAAGTTGCATTTAGACATAAGGAAACACGTGTTGGATGTGTTAAAATGGTTGGGGGCCACCTGCTATTGTGCTTTTTATTTATTAGATAGAGGTCCCTGAGTATCATTAAAATATTAACTTTTTGTTATTAACGCTACAGCGGTGGTGTCAATTGGAGGAATTAGGTGGGCGTTTATGAACATTAACATCAAAAAGTTTGAAAATCGGACCAGAAACAAAAAGTTTGAAAATCGGACAATAAACATCAAAAAGTTTGAAAATCGGACCATAAACATCAAAAAGCTTGAAATCTGACCATAAACATCAAAAAGTTTGAAATCGGACCATAAACATCAAAAAGTTTGAAATCGGATCATAAACATCAAAAGTTTGAAATCGGACTATAAAGAAAACGTTTGAAAATCGGACCATAAAGAAAAAGTTTGAAAATTGGACCATAAACAAAAAGTTTAAAAATCGGGCCATAAGCAAAAAGTTTGAAAATCGGACCATAAAGAAAGTTTGAAAATCGGACCATAAAGAAAGTTTGAAAATCGGACCATGTAAAGAAAGTTTTGAAAATCGGACCATATAAAGAAAAAGTTTTGAAAATCTGACCATAAACAAAAAGTGTGAAAATCGGACCATAAACAAAAAGTTTGAAAATCGGACCATATAAACAAAAAGTTTGAAAATCTAACCATAAACAAAATGTTATCAAGAACTAAAGGTCCGATTTTAAAACTGTTGTATTGTCATAAAACACTTTTAATACACTTATAGGGCACTTTTAATTTCTCTAATTGGAACTACCACCGTAACACCAATAAAATAAAATAAATTTACACGACCAGAAAGGGATATAAATTTGTTAACTCGTATATTTATTTACCTTAAAATGATCAGGGGAGGAGTGGACGTATATGAGGAAGTATAGCCCACTCCCTAAAGGGTAGGGCTCATTGGGTAGGCACCTTTCACTTGGCTGCTGGACGTAATGAAAATCGATGAGATCGATAAGGTGCGACTCTGGGGGCATTTTTAACTGGTCCTTCCTGAGCCACGTGATCGGGCGGGACCTTTGTTGCCGGGCGATGGACGTTACGCTCACATAGAGCAGGATGAAGGTGTAGAGCGACACTAGCGCCGTAGTCATGGCCACC
Organism: Julus scanicus; assembly: GCA_034698625.1. Lineage (NCBI taxonomy): Eukaryota > Metazoa > Arthropoda > Diplopoda > Julida > Julidae > Julus > Julus scanicus. The sequence continues at coordinate 8,272 of JAQGBW010001010.1, read as the reverse complement.
AGGTGACATGTTCGCCACCATAGGCTGGCGTTGTTAGACCGGTGGAACAACACAAAGCCGATGATGGGCAGTCGGGTGAGGGGGGACGAGGACCTGGCCATCTTCCTTGCCTTCCAGAAGTTCCGGCTTAATGTCCATGTGCCGCCATTTTCGAAATTAGATATCCATCAAATTAGTGGGACTTTGTCATGTCCTTCCTTGACTAAACGGGTGCAGTGTGGTCTGAAATTAAAAATGGTTTAATGTGGTTAAATTTACTAATTCTGAACATAAATCAAAGGTTGGTGAAATTGCCAAATAATGGGCGGCAATCACTGCATGCTTCACGGCTAAGAGGGAAAGCTTTACATAGGGTTTAGGGGGCACAGTCTTATGTGCTATTAACATCTACCTAAAACTTATTTGACTTTTATTCAGAATGTTTTTACAGAAATTAGGTATGCGGTTAATTTTACCCTGGTGAAAAAAAAACAATAGAGATTTCTATTGTTTTCTATTGTTATTTGGAACGTTGTTTTCTATTGGTATCAATAGAAAATTTCTATTGGTTTTTTAATGTTCAGTCAATACAGCTAAACCATGGAAGTCAATAGAAGTCAATACAGGAACCATAGAAAACAATTAAAACCAATAATGTCCAAATAACAATAGTTATATTGTTTTTTTCACCTGGGTAACCAATTAAAAAAGCCATATTTGCATTCATACATTGCATTCAGATTTCTATTGTTATTTAGAACGTTGTATTCTATTGGCATCAATAGAAAATTTCTATTGGTTTTATTGGTTTTCAATGGTTTTCTAATGTTCAGTCAATACAGCTAAAGCATAGAAGTCAATATAAGTCAATACAGGAAACATAGAAAACAATTAAAACCAATGAAGTGTCCAAATAACAATAGATACCAATAGAAATCTCTATTGGTTTGTATTGTTTTTTTTTTTTCACCAGGGTAACCAATTAAAAAAGCCATATTTTGCATTCATCCTATCTAAATTGGTTTCCAATCCGTTAAAATTCATGTCATGACTACCCTATACTCTATTATATACAAATTGTTTGTAGTGTAATAAGCAACAAATATTAATTTTTTCCTTTCAGATGCCGAGATTGGTGAACGTTATTGTGAAATTCTTTTTGAGGTTACCGGATACAACATCAAAGTGGATAAACTTCATAATGGATTCTCAGTGGACCAAAACGGATGTTAACAGATTGATATAACGTCAGAATTGTGTACTAAGAAGTGGATATGGCTACATAGTTTACATGACATCAGTGTGAATTCCTGCTGTACCTGGTGCCAGGATTTTTCAACATGGGAACACTTGGACCGTCTGTGATTGTCTCGGGGCAGGAAAGGGCAAGTGCAATTTTAATAACTGTATGCTTCATTATTTTTTTCAGGACAGTTTACGAAACTGGATACTAACTAAAATATATAATTTATAGTCGATGGGAATCGTTTTTAGATGTATATTTTTCTGAACTAAGTGAGTACTATATACACAGTAAAGTGTGCACTTAGTTGGTATTCGAATGAATAAATATCTGAGGGTTAGACGCAAGATATGTAGTACAGTATACGATTTCAAGACAATATTAATAGCAATAACCGGTTCAAACGTAATTCTAAGTTATAAACTGCGGTTTTCTGTTATGAAAAGCATTTCTGAAGAACCGGATATTAACTGGTCTGGTAGATACCAAAAATTCATATCTTAACACATGTATACATTTTGTTTTCAGTCACGATTCAGAACTTCAATTTTAACAACATTCAAGGTTAAACATATGCAGTATGTTTAAAATTTGCTTTTGACTACCAGCTAAATATTTAGTTTTTCTTGTGCAAATTTGATGGGAAAGGGGTTAAAATGCTATACAAACAACGCTTCCATATATAACGTTATCATTTCATGAAATACCTTTTAAAAATTAAGACACCCTCTTGTGTGCAATGAAATAATGTTTAAGAACTGGTTTGAAATCTGGACATTTTTATAGCACATTGCGATTTCTAATTAATACTTTTTAATACGTATTTACGCTATAGCAATTTCTATAGCGTTAATTTACAGTGAAAATTTTGTTCTTAAGTCATATAAAAATTCTGGTAACAAGGTTAACAGGATCATTCCATGAAATTTACGGATTTCCTTAACAGTGTTACTGTAAAAATAAACATTTCCGTAAAAATAACAATGATACAAAGTAACAATAACGAAATATCCCCATAAAAATAACATTCATTTTTCAATGGGTTTTTTTTTTTTTTTTTTTTTTTTAAATTAAGATTATTCAGGCATTGGCATTGGCCTGGAAACAGTTGTGAAAAAACACAAAACCGCAGTGAAGATTTTTGGATTCAATTGAAGAAAATTTCTTCTGTCTATAATCTCCACTTTACTAGATATTTATTTCAAATTTGATTCTATATAGACATTTCCTGTAAAATTCACGGACTGTTCAAGTGGTGCGGAACCGTTCGATTTTGAATTAATTTCGAATTTAATTTCAACATTCCTGAAAAATCTTGGTTTCTCACACGTTATTTATAGCAGGATATTTGTACAAAAGAAAGTTTAGCATTGCAGATAGATATATATATACAGGCGTTATGACCGCCTTAACGAGTACCCAGCATGCGTAAAGCGCGTTATAACTCTACCTGATCCATTCTTCATTAGCATATTTTTACTCTGGGGAAAAGCATCGGATTATCTATCTTTGTTTCAGATCTGACATTTTTCTGCAACATTTTTCCTTTTTCCTTCTTATCGTTCGCTTTCTAAGCTGATTTGCGAGCCAAATGTGGACGCGGAAATACAATCGAAAGTTGTTTCTTTATAACGCTCTCACCGCTGCATCGAGGGGGGCCTGTCAATTCTGGCCAACTCCTATCTGATGTGACCCCCGTGCGGGATGTAACCCCTCCCACCCCCCTAGCCGCATTCAAATCTGATGGCCACACAGAGGTGAATCTCATTGACAACCTCATAATCACTCTCCAATCGCAACACTAATTTAAATGAGTCGTGTGTTACACGCCTAACCATTTTTTTTTCGAGGTGGGAATGAACAGATTATAAGCCTAATCGCTCTTTCGATGTTCAAACACGACTTAAGTCTTGTAATTCGTTGCCTATTTGCCGGCAATTATCACTAATTTAGGTAATGAGGTGTAATGCTGGAATTAAGTATGGTAGACGTGCGTCAGTCGACCAGTTTAGCTCCACCCGTTGAACTTAACGTCTTGGACCAATGAGAGTTCTGGTCAACTGGTGTCATTACCATACTAAACAATCTCACACTTTTTAAGTAAATGGAAATTTTAAATTTTGCAAAAATACCAAATGATTACATTCGAAATATATATACACATCTTCTAGTTTTTTTATGTACCATCTAAGGCAAGATTGTAGGACTTTTTAAATTTTATGTTTTCCAAATATTTTCCAAATACAACTGCCAACTTATGGGTTCTAGTAAATTTACTAAAAAATTCAATGTTTTCAGGGCTTATCACATAAATTATCCCACGACCAATTGTATTCGAACCCGCTTAATTGCACAGACCGGATAATTGCACATATTCTCCATGCCCTGAACTTTTGCCTTGTTTTGAACATGATGTGAAACCAGATAAATGCACATATTTTGCAAGCTCCATGTGCAACTTTTGTATGGGATTGTGACCGGATGTGACCGGATTGAGATGGAACAATTCAACATGGGCAATAGGAAACATTTTCCATTTGAAAGCATTAATAGTTGGCAGATTCATAGGGATACAATATTATTAACACCAAACACAACACTTTGAATACGCTTTGAAACACTTTAAAACACTTTAATACACTTTAAACCACTTTGAAACATTAGTCCGCTTTTAATTTTCAGGATAAAATCGTGGCTTCAGCAAAAGTTGTGTTAACGCTATCAAGAAGCCCATATAAATATTTTATGAATAAACCCAAATACTTTTTACTCCATTTGAGTTATGCAACACTCGTGAATATGATAAATTACAAGTGCATGCAAATTTTTATTTTATATACAGACGAAGGCTATATCAGTTAATTAAATTATGAAGTAACGATTCACGGAAAAGTAATAGCGTGATAAGTTTTTTCGATTGCCTTCAAGATTAAGCAAATCTGATTTCAAGCGTGTTTTTTTTTGTGTGAAGATAAGACCGTCACGGTGAGTGCCGCAAAGTTCCACATCAGTTTAATATGTAAAAAGAGTTATGAAGTCTACATACAGTAGTTGACTTTTTTTATAAAGAAAATATTGGGCGCCAGACTACCCACGTGAAAAATTAATCGATAGGTTATCCAGTTTTTGATTGTGACAACGCTTGATTCGTTTTTCATCATTACTCCAATAAAAAATTAATTACAAACTAATCAACATTGCATTATTTACTGTCTTGCAAAGTTGCGAAGCGAGTTTGTTAATTGAAAAAAAAGGAACAAAGATGAGGTTTTTATATTCGAACGTAACTGAAGAAAGTTGAAAACACTGATTGCGTGCGTGGGTATCATAACAAATTATGATTGCATTGGTCTTCGTGATTTCAAGTTTGAAAAATGGGAAGTCATGCACTATGTAATCCAGCCTATCGGATAACTATCTGTATTAGTTGCATTAGGTTTAATACCAAAAAAAATCTGGTTTTAATTTACAATTATTAAATTGAGCTGCTGCATCCGTTTTGGTTATGCATGAACACGCCCTGAAGTGGTTGAAGTATAAATGCCAGGAAGAGTTAGTTTAGGTAAACACAATTTGTTTATTTATAAAGGTAGTGGGAATAAAAGATTTTAATTTAAGGGATCATTCAAAAAGACGTCCCCGAAATTCCTTCAAAAATTGACACCCCATTCCTTGTCCACATGGTGGCCATTTTAGCACAGACCTTCCCTTCTCCCCCCACACAGACGTCCTTAATTTTTTTTGAAAAGTAGGGTGTCTAGAAAATTTGTTAAGACATAAAGGCTCATTCTAAAAATTTCCAAGCACCCGCCTCGCTACCAATTCCTGAATTCGATATATTTTCCAGATTTTTCTGATTAACGGGAATTTCCTGTCTTCGAAGGGAAATTCTAGCATAAAATTCGTGTTGGACATAATTCCAGACTTTCTCAACGTTTTAAAAATAAGTAAAAATACATTAGGAAGTAGGGGCACATTTCCACTGGTGTCCATTTTCCCTTTCACTGCCCTTTAAAAGTAAATTAAACAGAAAATCCAAAAACTGAAAAATACCATAATTAGTGGACGTCCATATAATAATGGCTTCCCTCCCTGTTAAAATTGTGCTCACATACTAGCAGACACCCCTACCCTCTTTTGAGGACGTCCATTATGGCTCCCCCTCCCCTGTTCACATGCCAGCAGACACCCCTTACCCCACTCTTAAGGACGTACTTTTTGAATGGCCCCTAAGTGCATTTTGAATATTTTTTGTATTGAAAATGTTTTTTTCTGACTTCTCATAATAAGACTACGTATAGGACTAACACATTTTGATGTTCCCCTGGAGTTCGTCTTAATGAGGTACTTAATATAAATTTTATCAACCAAGTCTAAAAAATCTTTAAACAATTTCCGTCATATATGTTATCGAAAATGTAATCAGTCTACTTAACTTCTTTTATTTTTAAAATATATTTGTATTTTTTTAAAAACTTTGTTTTGTGATGATAACATTGCAGATAATGTTAGCTTTCTTCAGATTGTGGCTTTTAAAGTTTCATTTCTAAATCTTGGAATTCCGGTTAGTTCGATCTGCTTGAGTTAGACGCCCTGTTATTAGTGGAAGTTTCTTGGATTCAGACAAGTTTTCTACTAAATTTATAAGAAATGATCGATGCCTCTGCTTGTGGATGGACTGCAATTCGTGCATCAAAAGTAGAATGGACGACTTGCAAAATTAAACGGTCTGACTACAAACTGGCTTTTTTGTTATCTGGATTGACTGGATTCCTTGATGTTTATAAGCAAATGGAAGTGCGTAAGCAATGCCCTTGTATTACAATTTCAAAAGGTCAGTTAGGTCAACAGCTTATCCAACTGCATTGAAATTGCAATTTGTTCCACCCTTTTTATATATGTCCCCACCCTTTTCAAAATGACAGCAAAGTTGTACCTCATCTTAGGTGTTATTTTATGTCTGTCACGTCGAGTTGTCGAATCCAAATAGTAAATTTGACAAGCTGGTTCAGGGCACCTATAGAAATAAAAAGAAAAAAAAAACAAAGTTGTAAGATGATTCGTAAGTTTTCTCTGAACTCTATATTGTGAAATTGGGTATATTTAGACAGTTACGTAAAATTAATCCATAATGTCATTTTTTTTTTTAATAGTATATTTATCAGTTAGTTATGAACAGGATAGGTGCTAATGTCGGGCTCTATAGAGGAACAAATGTAGTGCAACAAAATATGTTTCATGGGCACAAAAGTTTATTTAATATGTACCCTATAAGTGCAACTGTACCGATTGATTCATATACAAGTTACACTTGTACCCACCATCCTGCACATTTACAGCTTTATCAGGGCGTTCAGTATATTTGCTTGAACAAATTTCAAGGATTTCAAGGCTCGTCCATTAAATTTTCAAAGACCTCTCCCCCAACCAATCACCACACTATTTTCCAAACAGGCTGAACATTTTCTAAAGAAATCAAAAAAGATGGTTTCTAATATTAAAAAAAGGAGATGATATTAACGGAAATTTCCCTACCCTGGCAGGAAATTGAAGTATAAACTGATGTTTAACACGAATTTCAAAAAAATTTCCGGAATTTCAAGGCTGCTGAACACTCTGCTTATAGTGCGTGGGTCACTCACATTGTTGATATTATGGTACTTGATGCACTCGTATTTGTACATTTATGGAACTAGATGTACTCGTATTCGTACCCTTATATGGTACTTGAGGCATTCGTATTTGTACCATAATGGTACTTGATTCACTCGTATTTGTACGCTTATGGTACTTGATGCATTCGTACTTGTACCATTATGGTACTTAATGCAATCGTACTTGTATCCTTATGGTACTTGAGGCACTCGTATTTGTACCCTTATGGTAGTTGATGCGCTCGTATTTGTACCATTATGGTACTTAAGGCACTCGATACCACGGATTTTAAATAAAATTGGAAAACGCAAACCCATTTAAGTTTTTATCAATATAAGTTGGTGCTAATAAGCACGATGCAAGTTTAGAAAAATAAAAAAGTGTAAATAGAAATGTTCATGCAATAAAAATATCGAAAATCATATAAATTTTAATAGAATATAAACCATGGAGATAAAAATGAAGTTCAATTTCGCAAAGATAGCATTAAGCAAAAGTCCGAATCGACAATGTTTTCAATTGAGCAAATGCTCGCATTCGTGTTATAAAAGTTTACTCCGAGATGACCCCTAAGCTGTTGGAATTTTTTCTCGGATGACCCTTGACCCTTTCCGAAACCACAAGCCCTCATTTACAAGGGGCAGGACCACTCGGGCCTCGCCGGGGAGCGGAAGAACCTCGGTGCTGCCCTGAGCGGCGAACAACGATGAAGACAATAGCCCGCCGGGGTCAGGCACGATTCCACCGAGGTGAGAATCGACCCCGCGCCATCCCGGATCGCGGGGACCCCCCACCTCCCCGCACAATGGGATAATTAGTCGGGGGCGGCGCGGCTTAGGAGCGTGATGCGATTCCAGAGGCGCAAATGGTGTAAGAAACGAACCCCCTCCCCCCCTCTCACGATGCGGTCGTGGTGCCCCCTCCACACTGACCGCTATCGGCACGGGTCATCGTCGTTGTGTGGGCAAGGGATGCCGCCAGACTCGTCGGTTCGGCGGCAGGGAAATCTCCCTAAAAGGAGCGGGGATGAGGAAATGCATCTGGAGCGGAAGGAGTTCTTTCTTTCATGGTCCACCCAAAAGGATTCCGATGGAATGTTGCTGTAATATTGTTAGGTGAAGCTTATATTTAACCACACCCAAATTCGTAGCGGTCATGAGCTTGCGTAGTAATAATGCAGGAAAATATTGGCAGGGGTGGAAATTCCGGTTCAGCACACCCTGGTGGCGTATGAGCCTTTAGCGATTAACTTGCATTAAGCATCACGTTAAAAAGATGTAACCATACAACTATGGAGAGATCCATAAATTACATCACTCTTTTTTGCCTCTTTTTAAACACCCCCCACCCCTTTGTCACAATTGTCACAAATTTCACTACACCCCATCCATAATG
>JAQGBW010001009.1:0-30663 GCA_034698625.1 Julus scanicus | reverse complement strand
ACATACATATGTGCTTATGATTTTTTTCTAAATTAACGTTGCATTTTTTTGTACTTTTATTTCTATGCAAGCACTCTTAGAAAATAAAAAGAATAAAATGCTTTATGAGCTAAAAAATATATTATTTTGTACAAAATTGGAACGGATCTAATTGAATTGCACGGGTGGAAATAATTGATTCGTTATACGGCCTACTTTTCCGGAACGTATCTAGGCCGTAAAACGAGGTATGGGTGTACTACAATAGTTATGTCTTGTTTGCAATTCAGAAGATAACAGAAAATCACTTATGCTATCGTCTTAAGCTTTCGAAGACAATTTAGTCCTACAAATCATCGGATTTGGTATGACCGAGCTCTTAAATCTTGTGGAGAAAGTTGCATTTGATATTATTCATATTTTGTCCCTGGATTCACCTACATCGTCCAACATCTTGCCTGTGGTTTTAAGACAGCATGATGATGGATCGTGTAGCTTTGTCCTTTTAATACGGACGATCCCTCTGGGAGCCGCTACCACTACTCTTTCTACTCCTTCCCTGCACTGCCAATCTACTCAACCCTGCCCCAAGATTAGTCTTTGCCTGTTGCTTAAGTGACCACCACCTACTCAGCAAGCATTTTGCTGCCGGACAGACATTAGCTTTCTGTTCCCTCTTCCCTACGAATCCTAACCACCCCTCCAATGAGTTACATTCAGGACTCATGATACGGTAGTCCTCTAGGGAAGAAAAAGGGCAAATGATATGCTCCACGTCCTCAACCCCACAAGTCTATCTCCGTCGTTGGTTGGAACTTTGACAATCTTGATGGTTTCCAACGAGCCCACCGTCGCTTGAACGAATAACGCACTTGCGTGATTGTTATCGTTGTCTTTCCCGCCTAATTTTTGCCTTGAGGGCGTATATGGCCAAAGTGCTTTTCTCCCCCATTTTTCCTTCCCAAGTATGAACTAGTCGTTTTATCCTGTTGTTCGATTTGAACCACTGTCCATTTACGGATGTGTCCAGGCCTAACTTGACACCAAAACTTTTGAGCCACCTAGTCTTCCATTCTTGACCACGCAGCAGCTCAAACACCTGTCTTACTGGGAGCTCCTTGCTCATTATTAGCAGCCTCCGCATATAGGTTAACTTTCTGACCATCTCCCTTGATACAAAGCTAAACCACCCCATCTCCCCTTGAAGCTCTTCCACAGCGGTGAATCTATTTGCCCCTAATGCTGCCCTAGCATTATCTCCAACACTCCATTCTTTTTGGCTGAGATACATAGCACATCATTACCGTAAGTCACTGCCGGAACCCCCGCTCCCTTCCAGCACAAAACCACATCTGATATCGTCCAACATCTTGTCCATAGTCCAATGACAGCAGAAAATCACGTCAGATATCATCTAACGCCTTATTCATAATCCAAAGATGGCAGAAAGTCGCATCTCATATCCTCCAATGTCTTATCTGTGGTTGGAGGACTGATGAAAGTCAGGTCTGCCATCGGTTCATACTTGTAACAAACACCCAGACATCGTTTGAAGATTAGGACACTACCATTAACTGAAATTGTTGAAAACTGTGATAGATTCTGCAATGAAAGGGCTTCAAATGTGATCAATAACCTTTTTTTTTATTGGGGGCCCATGCAAATACTTGTACAGAGAGCTTTCCTCGAGACACTGGTGAGGAACATTATTGGCACAAATTTCGAAGGTATAAAACGTTCAATGCAATGAGAAGAGGCAAATAAAAAACAAAAAAAGAAAACCCCGCCTCCAATCACTATAGGAATGACTACAAATTTGCGAGAGGAAGTCCTTCGGAGTATTCTGGCTTTTTATTGCCCGATTAACCAGGTTAGATTGCTATTTCTGTCATTTTTAAACCCCCCTACCCCTCCCCCGAGAATTACTTAATCAAAAAAAAAAGAAAAAAAAAAAACTGAAACAGAATAATAGCCGTAAGCATTTATGCAAAATGGAAGATGCCTCAGTCCCCAGATTGTTATTTTTTATTACAACGCGCCACAAGATTTATTAATCGAGACTAGATAATCAGCACAAATTCGATCGGAGTTAAAAAAATTTAAGTTTGTTTTTTTTACGTGCGAGGCAACATCCTGATGACTCCACATCCCAAAATTCCTTCCAACGACTTTAAGAGGTTGGGATGTAAGAATGGTGAGAGAAGTAATCCAGCGCCGGGCTTCCGTTAAAGTTACGTTTTAGCAAAAATGTGAAACAAGAAGTTTCTTCGTGTGACGGTTGACAAAATTTTTAATGCGTGTACTTGGTGAACTAATCGATCCCTTATTAAATTTGTTCAAAAAAAAATTTCTCTCCTCGCTTACAGATCTGAAAAAGAAGAAAACCTGAGATTAGTCCAACGTCAAGTTTTTTAAAAATCCGAGAAGTGTGGGGTGTCGGGATAATTTTGTGTCTAGACAAATGATTCTAGTTTACTGTTTCGGGACAATTTTAGGCCAAGTTCAGCGTATTGCGAACAGTTTTTAAAAGTTCGAGAAGTGTGGGGGTGCCGGGATGACAAAATGGAAACGTTAATAAACAATTATCAAATTCGTTATCTCGGTCAGATGTGCCAGGACAATTTTACGTGCCGAGACAACTAATTCTAGTCTACCGTTCCGGGACAATTTGAAGCCAAGTTCAGCTTGTCGCAAGATGAAAGACTTATCTAATCCGTTGCGTATCTCGAGCTAATCGTAAAGACTAGATATTATTAAATCCGATAGCACGAATCTTAACCCTTTTAGACTTCAATCGATTTTTTCAGGAACAAGTCATAACAGTTTATAAAACTACGGGGATCTAGCGGATATAATCCCGAGCTAAAAACAAAGCGAATGCCGCATTTTTAAAACTTTGTTCGTACTATCGCTCGCTATCACTTCAGTTATCGTTTCGGGACAAACTCTGAATAAAAAAAACCATGCTGATGTATCGATGAAAGAACCGTATAACAATAAAACATCTGATAACAATGCTTATTTTATGCGGACCATATTTCAGCGCAACTGACAGTCTTTTTGCACCTGGCGGTATCTCGGTGCGATTCATCATACTTTTGCCACCTGAACATGTTTTATATCGCTGCGATGACAAGTTAGAATTGGGTTAAATAAAGACTCGTAGCATAGTTTTTCCAGTCGGCACGGTGGTCACGAAATACAGTTTTATTAGACTGAAGTTTTCGCTACAACTTGTATTTGAAACTAACCCGGGATGATATTCACGATTATAATGAAGTTCCTTTAAACGTAGCCGAGCCCAATGTTAAAATTTCTAAGAAATGTACGAACAGTCGGGACCCTCGAGTTTGGAACCGAATCCAACGTTCGAGTTGCCGTCATTTTCAAGCGTACAACTCGGAAACAAGGCCACAAAAGGCAACAACACCCTATAATCTTCCTCCGCCCACACTTTAACAACTCCCGAGTTCCAAAAATAGTTACGTGAACCGTAGAATCTATTTTGAAAGTAGGAAGAAGTATTTTTTGCACCGAGTCAACACACGTTGACACAGTTCTGCCGAGGAGCTCGGAGCTCGAGCCATACTTACTTTTTAATAACCACAGCTTTCTAGGTATTCACCAAGTTTTTCAACTACAGTTGCGCACTGCTGAGGCTGGATTGGATCTTCGTATAGTGCCACCACAACGGCTGAAAAGAGAAATAAAAATATTGCAGACTTAGTAAACTATAATCGCAGATTATAAACTGTTTTTCAGCAAACGAACACGCTAAACCTTGTGAAATAAAGAAAATCTGGTTAACAATCAAGCTCTCCAAGGGAAGTTGGCATACGAAATCTCAGAAGTTCGTCCACGCCAAACTGAATTTAAAAATTCATCCGTTGAATTTGGCAAGTAGCTGCGAGGACTTTTTATCAAAATGCCAAGACGATATCGCATCGTAAAAAAGCGGTGGAACGAGAGTTACGAGACCGCTGACATTCAGAAGTTTAAAAAAACACCCACACAAGGTCACATAAGAAGAATTTTTGTGAGCTTATTTGCAGATGTAGTTATTAAAAAGCATCACGCGTCTTAACAAACCCACGAGCATCGTTCGAGAATTGATACGTGCCTTTTCACTCGCGAACCCTTTGCGATTGTCCTTAACGAGTTTACCAAACTTCGGTTTGCCTCGATTGATTGTTCCATTTCAGACAAGTGTGCCAAATAGGGGTAAAGTTCCAGATAAAACAATATTTATTATAATTCTACTTCCCAGCCGTATATATGTCGAGGCACGACACGTTCCACCGAAACATCGGCCAAACTGAACGCATTTTGGAAATGGGGATTTTGTTTTGCCTACTTTTGTAGGAGTGGGAGACTAAAATTTCAGCTTCTGTGATGATTTTACCTTACGCCACTTTGCGTAATTGTTGCGTGAAACTACGCCGAAGGAGTATTGACCTAAAATATTTTTATACAGAGGCGTTAAGCCAGATATAGATATAAGTGGCACCTACTCTCTCTCTCGGAAAGGTAAATGGGTCAATTCGATTTTTTTTGTTAGGATTTTTTTTATAAATTTTTCTCGCTACGGATAACTGCCATTTGCTGACCGTTGAGGACCAGCGCTCTCTGCACTTGGCATATCTGAAATTATTAATCTTATTAAGTCTGGTTTTCCTCCGATGAGTGCTCTAGACAAGATTATCGGGATTCTCGAGGTGTGAAACGATCAGTTTTTGGGGTTAACGGGTTATAGTTAAGTCTTCATCGAAAACTTTCGGCGTGACCTTAGTTTTTCAAACATCCGGAGATGTAGGGGTCATCCAGATTCCAGAGTGAATTGAGGCCCGAGGGTAAAGCCAAGTACCTTCAGGGTGACCATATTTCTTGAACATCTCTGGTGGTGGTGGTGGTGAGGTCTGCGGGTACCTTCAGAGTGACCGTATTTCTTGAGCATCCAGAGTCGTGGTCAACCAGAGTAACAAAAAGCAAACTAGAACCCAGACGGCTGAAGTCTCGTCACCCCATGCCCATCAGAAGGAAAACAAGGCTGTCATTGATCCATTAAAGCCCCCTGTTGACAGATGGCCTTAATCACGTACCCAAACAAGTGGACCAGATCCCCCTTAACTGTCCATCCCTCATTTGTCCAGGTCTCCCATTTATCACGTAACAAACCCGAGCTTTATCTCCACGGACAATCGATACAATTGAAGGGACCTTAATTCACTTTGACGCCCTACGGTCAGCACTGACAGAAGTTTCATGCGGCAAGAAGTGAATTGTTTATCCCATAATAAAAAAACCTTGCATCTTGTGGCCATACTGAAAATGGTTTTTATCCATCGTGGCCAAATTACGTTAACATAGCGAAAACCATGTATCGCATAACTGGTGCAGTCCACAAGCCAAACCTTAAGGACCCACGCAAAGAAACCCTTACCTTGTTTAGTCTTCATGCAATGCACTCCAATTTTGCCTTTTTTCGCTCTGAGAATTTTCTCGTCGCCGGATAAATATATGTATCGTTCTCCCGCAATGGTCATGCCGCCCGTTTGTAAACTTCCTTTATCGCCGAATCCTCGGTAAATTTTCAAAATGTCTTCGTCGGTCGGCTGAAAAAGATAAAAAAAATAAAAATGGTTACGGACACGTTCGAGAACTACCATTTTTCAAAACCAGAGTATCGTGCTAGAAGACTACCTCGCGCAATATAGAAACATACGAAGCATTTCAAGAAGTATCTGCAGCTGAAATGCTTAATGATCTAACTTTTGGGACCTCTTCGAGTTCCCTGGTTTTGATCAGATACAACATTACAAGATTTTGAAGAGGGTAAGGTCCTTCATGCTCAGTTCTACAGTAAATTAATTGACAGAGGTGTCCCAACTGCCACAATGACCACAATTTTAAGAGGTTCTTGTAAGCGATAACGAGTGTATCTTCAGAGTAGCACCGAAAGAACAACTGACGTGTACAGTCTGAGATGGCATTAGCACAGGAAAAATTGTCAATACCATTATCAAAACTTGTCCCACCATTTATTTTATTGATAACAAATCAAACGCCTCTGAACCCAAGTGCTGACGAGGCGGAGCTCTTCATGAAACAACCAAAGTTGAGAATGGTTTCACATTTGAGTTATTTGTTACCGGTTCAGACATTTATAAAAATGCCTTTTGATCTTACGACATGATCATGAATGTTACAACTTAGTAGTGTTCTTCAAACTTTTACAGCTCACGGCACACTGAACAGAGGGGCTAGAATTGCCATGGCACATTGAATAAACTTGCCAACCCGAGTACTCTCTGGATGGTGTTCAACTCGCAGTCGTTGATACTGTTGATAATTCGCATATTTTAATGCTTAACGACCACTCTAGGAGTAGGCATAATCATTCAAATCCTTCAACCGAGCTTCGTGCCCCAAGTCGGATGCTTACCATTAGTCCCTTTTTTGCATGCAATTGGACGATGGAATAGCCTACCTGGCGATTCTCCTGTTTTAGTAAAAATTCAATCTAACAATGATGTCCAAGTCATTACTGACTTAGGGGAGCATTCTCATGAAATTGGGTACGACCCCCAGTTAGCATTTGTTTGCTGACTGTAGGGTATGAATTGAATTGAACAATGGGCTAAAACTGTCAGTGTGCTGGCGGATTTAGTACTGCCTTATTTCAAAACTTTAAAAGTCATCAAATGTTGGATAAAACAGACCTGTTCTAAACCACTGTTTGGATCAAGTTTCAAAAACACTGCCAAAAAGCACATTGGCACCAACATTACTCGGTTGGAAACAACAATTGATCACACCGTCGTTAGGACGGTTGCCAAAATTGAAATTCTCAGCCCATGTTACGTCTGCTTAAAGATATAACAACGGGTAACCAATTTGTTGTACATTCCCACGAAACTATTCGAGATCTGAAACAAAGTCTTCGTCGGTAACAATAAAAAATAATTGATAAAATCTTAGGCAAGGAGACCCCACCAAGATGGCGACCGAGGAGGAATTCGAATTCGTCTCGTGCCATTCCATTTTTTTTTTGTTCGATTGATGGAACCACCCACGAAGTTCTAAACTGCCCACTTAGGCTTAAAATTTCAGTTCAAAATTTAGTTTTTCAAGTTTAGTTTAAAATATAAGATAATTCAATCGTCACCCGACTCACCCCCACTAAGTATGAACCTTGTGTGGTCAAATAATGAATCATGGGAGTGTTAAATAGCAAAAAGGACAATGATACATCGACGCGACTGAGGGCTAGGAAGGTTTTACACGTTTAGTCATCTGAAAACCAGGATTGTTAGTCACGAATGCATTCCCCAGTTTAAAATCGATAAACAAGTGGAGTTATAACAAATCCACTCGAGTATGGACAACTGTTACAGTCACAGAGCCGCTTGCGTGACATCTTCCAACGACAGAGGTTTCGGTACAACGTTTTCACATTAGTAGCCACAAAAAAAAAGCATGCAATTCAACGTGTCAACAGAATATGAAATCGGATTGCCCAGAAGACAATGTATGGACATTAAAGGGTCATTATATGCCCATATATAAAGCTAGGCAATCCTCAAATTGCTTCTGAAAGGGCCATTTAGTGGACTTAAAATATTTAAATTCCCTGACTTTTCCAGGTTGTAAACCAAATTTCCCTGACCAGTTCAAACTGCTATAATATTGCTGAAGCTTAAGATAAAAGCAGAAAAATAGGATTTTTATTCCCGAAAAATGCAGAAAATTCGTATTTATACTGGACAAAAATTGCATTTTTACCCGAGAAAATCAGGTTTGTACCCCAGGAAAGGAGATTTTTAGCACAGAAAACCATATTTGAACCCCAAGAAATCAGATTTGTACCACAGGAAACGAGATTTTTACCCCAGGAAACCAAATTTGTACCCCAGGAAATGAGTTTTACCACAGAAAACCAGATTTGTACCCCAGGAAATGAGAATTTTTACCACGGGAAATTATTAAGGGACCTGGAAGAAAGCTGTAAGGGAACATCAAAAGGCGACCTTAATTTTTAAGTTTAAAAATACCGAAATTGAAGTTCCAGATATGAAGATAGTGGACAATCTGTTAAGTCTAATGACTTCCACCCTCATTGTGTCCACAGTCCAGCAAACTTAGTGTTTCAGAGTTCAACAATTTTAATATCTAATTTCCTGACTTTTCCAGGTTTGGGACTATTCTCCGATTTAGTTTGTCATACAAGCCAGAAATTGTGGTCACGTATCCATTACGGTTTTCCACAAAATTGTCAAAAATAGGACATAAGACAAGCCTACTTTCCCCACAGATAAGAAATTTTAGAAAACAAGTCGAAAGTAGGTCCCTGTTTTGGTCAACATGCAATGACTAAAAATATATGCCATGCCAATTAAGTACATGTTTTCCATCCAGTCTCCCCTCCACATCGCCATATCTGGTGTTCCCCTAGTTCACTGACCTCTAATGAGAATACATTAATACGAATGAGAATAATGGCCACGCCACACCTGGGTTCTAACAAACTAGGTCTCTCCCCTCCTCCTAGAGGTCCTAGCCCTTTGATTAACCAACATTTTTCACTCATTTCAGGTTTGTCATTTCTAGTGAATGTGGTGCCCCCTTTAAAAGCCCTAAACATCACACCAGACATAATTTGCCCAATAAGTGAAAAGGACCATTGTGAATTCTATTTGACCTCAGTCGAGCAGAAAGCTTTCAAGATGTGCCGTGTCAGAAGATGAACTTATCGAGGTTTTGACAACATCTGGACCTTGTCCAAAATTCCGAAAGAAAACCCATCAAAATGGGGGCACTATTTTTAAGCTTGTTAAGGCCCATTGGTCTAATGCCCTTTCCTGTCAACGTTACAGAGATCCACAAAAACTAGTACTCAAGTTCTCGGCAACAGACTCCGATGCAGTCAATTTCTCAAGTCCCAGCTCTACTTTCCCCGAAGAAACTCAAGGGCATCCTAAAACTGCACCTATGGCCAGAGAACAGCGGATCTTACATGTCCATTGACCCAGATGCCCTTTCCTATCTACACAACAAAACCTTACAACATCGAAACTACCATATACGTTGCCGGCAATATTTCCGAAGAAGCCCACGACCATAAAACTGCCCAAACTGGATTAGTTGGGCCATGGTCTACAGGTCCTTTGATCCAAAACATTCCCACGAGAGTTTAAACACTACTACTAAGTTATCGGGTCTCAATTCTTAATTTTCAAATTGAAGATGATATATGGTAATCCACGTGAAAAATATGGTCATGAGGAATATTTCCGGGTTTAATTGGTGAAGACAAAGGGAATGCCAATTACTTTCGATTTATGCATAATTGTAAATTTCAAAACTCATGATTTGATTTTTATCGATAAATAATTTTTTTGTTTTGAAAATATAAATTACCTCGTGTTGCTAGATTTGTAAATCACCTTAAATTTGCAAATTAAGAATTGAGACCCAATAACTAACTTCGTAGCACCGTTTAAACTTATTTCACGTAAATTTGGGGGGTCAGCCTCAGGTCCCAACTCTGCATTTCCTGAAGAAGTCCATGGCCAGAGAACATCAGATCCTACAGGTCCATTGACCCGAAGCCCTTTCCTACCTACAACAACAACACGTTGCCGGCAACATTCCCGAAGAAGCCCACGGCCATAAAACTGCCAAACTGGATTAGTTGGGCCATGGTCTTACAGGTCCTTTGCTCCAAACCAATTCTTCGAGTGTAGTAAACTTATTTCATGCAAATTTAGGGAGTCTGCTTTTTTTTTTCGAGTCTGGAATCTTAAAAAGGCTTTCAATTTATTCGAAACAACAACGTGCCACAAAAAAAAAACCAAACCGCCAGGAGGAAGGTCTGAAAATAGAGGAAAGCATTTATGGTGTTTCACATTTATTATTCATAAGCAAGATTTGAATAAAAGTGAGGAGGAGAAGACAGGCTCTGGTTCTTTGTCTTCGGCACCACGGAGTGCCGCACATTTAGGCTTACCGAAGAAATAAAAAAAAAAAATGAAGATATGGCACACGAAGACAACTTACTCAACGGGTTTATCAACCGATGAAACTTGAATTTGTCATTTAGAAGTAACGAGACCATTGTTTTTAAAAAACTGCCCCTCCGAGACTCCCAATGGTGCTGACACAAACTGATGGCGCTCGATTTGCGGACTTACGCTGGCGTACCGGAAATTCAACTAGCTCCATTGCAAACTGACATCATGGTCTTTTTAAAAATCTTTGTCATGTTTTCTTTAATATCTTGGAAATGTTTTCCATGTCCTTTCATCCTCATGTCTCTGCCATATCCTTACCATGTTTTGCAAAGTCTTTTCATGATCTTCGCCATGGCCATGATTTTTACGATATCTTTCCAGCGTCTTTATCATGGTGATTTCAAGTTGTATTTGCCATGCTTTTTTCAATGTCTTTGTCATGACATTTTTGTCTCTTGTTTTGATCTTTACCAAGTGCTTGCCATGATCTTTCACATGTCTTTGCCATGATCTTTTTCTTGTCTTTACCATGATATTTTACATGTCCTTGCCATGATCTTTCACATGTCCTTGCCATGATCTTTTACATGTCCTTGCCATGATCTTTCACATGTCATTGCCCTGATCTTTACCATATCCTCACCAACACTTTACCATGATGTATTCCAAGTTTTAGCCATGATCTTTACCATGTCTTAGCCACGATCTTTCCATATTCTCGCCAACACTTTACCAATACCTTGCCAAGTTTTTCATATAATCTTTTACACATCTTAGCCATTTTAAGTCTTTACCATGGTCCATAACATGTCCTTGTCAAGCCATCCCCATTCCTTAAGTCAGAATTTTCTCAATGTCTTGCACCATATTGTCAAGACTTTGCCCCGGTCTTCCCCCGTCTCTTGGACAGTCGAGCCAAAGATGCAACCCTCGATACCCAGTCGCAGTTTCGTTCCCGTACCATTTCAGCATTTGTTGGCGTTGATCTCCATCCCCGAGCTTTCTACTCCAGCATGCGTCCATCCATCATCCAGCCAGAAATCCACAACCCGGCTTTTGCGTCCCATCCGCATTTCTCTCGGTTCCGCATCTGGACGCTTTAAAACCGTACGTACAACTTTGCGTGCACGCCACATTAAAAGCATACCTGTCACGCTATTCATGATGTAGCACTTTTTATGAAAATAGGATTTCCTCAAACATTAGTCTCGCGAGAAAACAAACTTGAGATCTCGGTGCTTCAGAGGAGTTTGGGGGAATTTAAAATTGGATCATATCCTGTTTTTTTTTCCACTATTATTCTTAGGAAAATATGGTTTTATAACAGATATGGTCCTTAAATTCTTCCTCGTTATGTACACTCAACGACTGCAAGATTTATCAGAGTGTTAAGATAACTTATCAAATTAGATACACAGTGGTGGAAAAAACTGAGAAGGCCAACGCTGCGAGGGAATGAAAGATTTTTGTTGATGGGCTTCAGACAAAGACCCCGAGCAATGGGCATCATCGAGGTTAATAAACCCCATCTTTCATCATAAATCATTACACTATCCTAAAACCGCAATATTAGTGTTAAAATTACACGAAAATCCTAAAAACAACCACAATTTGGGTGCCAAAATGTGACATAAAATAACAATCAAATATTTGAAGACTGCCTACGCCCTGATAAAAAAAAAACGCAGCATGGTTGCCGCGCCACCTCACGGCATTTTCCATCGCGCCACCCGCCTAG
The DNA here is from genome assembly GCA_034698625.1 of Julus scanicus. Taxonomy (NCBI): domain Eukaryota; kingdom Metazoa; phylum Arthropoda; class Diplopoda; order Julida; family Julidae; genus Julus; species Julus scanicus. The sequence goes on along the minus strand of JAQGBW010001009.1, from coordinate 18,936 downwards.
ACAAGGAACCCCACCCCGGCCATTGTCACCGTCTGGACCCGTCCTTGACGTTGAGATTTCTGAGAATTACGCCGGCAGCGGATATGTGGGAAGGAAATAGCAGAAATAAGGAGAAATAAACGCGACAAAAACACTTTTCCGCTAACTAGAAATGCGTAAAAATTCTGACAAAAGAAATTTGACCTTTTTAACGCCGGTTGAGCTAGATAACAAAAAAGGGGGGTTCAAAACACTTTACAACTTGAAATAAAACCGAATTTTACGAATCAACCCAAATTTTCCTCCGAAAATGTTTTTTCCCCTTCTCTTACATAAAATTAACAAAAGAAAAGCAAGTTTTCGGCGTGATTAGCGAAGAGTTGTAGGATTACACGAAGAGGGCGATGCGTGCTGCCCCCGGTGAGAAAACCAGTTATTCGAGGGGACGCGAGACGACGCCGCCGATGGCGCTTCGCATCGCCCGGATTTTGTCAAGGCGCCGCCATCTTTTCCACCCCCCATTTTACGTCGGCGTTTGACAAGCCCTGTCACAAGCACGAGGCATTTAATTTTCGTTGTTTTTTAAGGCGAGAAAAATACGAAAAAACGAACGAACAAAGCGGCTAAAGAATGCTGCCAATTCCGAACTTAAAAAGCCGGTTTGCGAACACAAAAAACTAGGGTTAAAACGTTAAGCCTACTCACGTTAAAAGCGTCGTCTTTGGCCCAGATATTGCCGTCGTGGCCGGCTATAACCGCGTGTCGGACGACCCCGGAGGCCATTAACTGCTTGTCGATATATTCCTGCCAGCTCATGGTTGAAAATTGCGGCTACAAACTAATTTCGGGTAGACAAAAGGGGCAAGGATAGACACGACTCAGACGCGGTCCTGTTGCCAAATGCAACTACAATGTAGGCGATGGCGGCGCGGAGGGATTCGGCTTAACCGGTTTACGCAATAGGGCGGATATTTCTAATTACTTTCCTGCGAATAAAACGAGCCGATCACGTTTAGACAATAGAAGATCCCCACACCCCTAATATCCTTAACGTCCCCTGGGTCAAAGATTAAGGTCAGGGAAATTCCAGGACGGATTTACATCGGATTATTTTCTTGGAGGTACGAATACAACCGCCAGCGAAACGTGTGCCGTCGCCATGTCACGTGACTAGAACGATGAGTAATAGCTCTTGTGCGCATGCGGCAGCGGCCATCTTGGGAGTCGCGATGAGGTTGAGTCAGATTACAACGTGCTGGATTCAAATTTAAAACTTTGAAATCGGTTAATGGGGACAGCCGATTTATTGGGGCCGGATATGGATTAAGTTACGTAAACCAATCATGGAAGCGAATTAGTGTGTTCGTCACCGGTTCCGGGACTAGAAGGATGAGTAATACTGCATGTGCGCATGCGCCGAGGGTCGCCATCTTGGGAGTCGCGATGTGGTTTCAACGCGGGGGATTTAAATTGAATTTTCGTCATTGGCCCTTTATGGACTTAATAAACGGGGGCCGGTTTAAGTTAAAATAGACCCTTTAGTATTTGGGCCTCATTCACTTTTAAAAATAGGCACAATACAGGATTACTGGACCTTTGAGTATGAAATTTTAGAAATGTTATGCAAACTGGGCCCAAATTAATCCAAGATCCATAGCCTTTGGGCATTCGAATCCTAATTTAACTGTCCCTTGACCAGAAAACACTAGGTCACTAAACGATGGCCCATACAAACATATTTTCCACCCTGGTTCCGACATCTTGAAATCCGAGTGGCGACATCTGGCGGAAATCCTGCCAGAATTCGATTATCTGGAATTTGAAACTATCAATTTTGTTGTTCTTCCGTTCCAAGAACGCGTAAGAAATGTTCCTGTTTACCGCCACTAAACTAAATTTCCACATCAAAAAAAAAACGACATGAAAAGTTGCGAAACTATCTACACGTTTATGAAAGAAATAAGAACACATTTTTCGAACGTTTGCACGTGATTATCAGCTGCACGCGCGAAGATGACGTCACTTCCTTTTCCGTCTCACGTGCCCTCAATTGGAACACAGATAGTACAGCCAATATAAGCCTTTTTTAACTCGGGGCACGCTAAACCAAGCGGCGTTTTCAGAAGGAAGAGAGTCGATCAAAGATCAAGCACGCCGCGGAAGGCCTTCATCTTCGAGAAAGATGAAGGGTTGATCTTCGATCGACTCTCTTCCTTCTGAAAATGCCTTAAAGCACCGAAAAACCCCATTGTTGACAGATCAAACGCTGCATTGCCAGTCTCATTACTTAATTTACACACCTCGTAGATAAGAATAGGAAATCTGCTAACTGCAGAACAGCACGTTAGTGTCCATTGGCCCCATGTGGGACCCTCCATTTGAAAAGCGTAAAAAGCTATTATGAATTTTTTTTTTAATATTTATTTTATGAAATTATAATCATTCCAGTGACGTCATGACGAAATTTTTCCAAATATTTTCTATGTCTTAAAGGAAAATTCGTTGAAATTCTCCATCCGCATCCTTAATAACGCATGGAATCCTTTTATAATTGGTCAATATAATTAATTAGCCATATCGTATGAATTCAACCCTTACAAACTAATGGCGGTGCAATTATGATGAGCGCCACCTAACGGAGAAGATACGTAAGCCTCAATTAGAGAACATCCCGGCTAATTAAGATTAATTAACGGATGACGTGCTAATTACGAGATGCTCGAGATTCGCACGGATGGCCGTAGAGACCTTCGACGTTTCGGTTCAGGAGGTCAATGCACCCCTTTATAAGCGTGAAGGGGATAAACGCAGAGTGGCACATCAGCCTGCATTAGACACATTTTTGACCAATTCATTCGTGGCTCTACATGCAGGGTGGCGAAGACCAAATGACGACATTTGTAAAATGCGTGGGTAGGAGGGGGGAGGTAGTTCAACCACTCATTCTGCAGCCGCGACCCATCGACCGTTCGCTGCGGAACTTTTAACTGTCTCGAAAACTTCTACTTGTTAGAAGCCGAGTGCCACACGGCGCGCCTTCCACACACATTTCAACCTCCTCCGTGCGCAACTCTCCCCCGAACAACCGTTCGATTTCTAAGCGAGTTGAACATTTCCGTCCACACTGTACTATTGTGCCAAAGACTCTCCCTACACGTGTTCCAGCTGCGGCGACACCCGAGAATGCGGAACGTGTCCGAGTGTCCGTCGAGGAAAACCCACGACGTTTAACAAGACGCCATGCTCGCCCGACTTCACCCCCTGCGATTTCTTCTTACGGAGGAAATACCTGAAGTCAAAAGAGTACGTTGACAATCCACGCAGTATTCCAGATTTAAAAGAAGCCGTACGACGAGAAATCGCGGCAATTCCGGTTGAAACGTTGGAAGATGCGGTCATTTGGTCTCCGCCACCCTCGTAGTTCGCAATGTCCGGCACGGACAACTACCATTTCCAGGAAATGGCAACCCACGGTTCCGAAGAAGTAGAACATTTTGGCGAAAGGTCTTTTTTAATACATAGAAAAATTGTATATGGGAACATCTAAAATGTCACCCGTTCAATCCAAGAATGACAGTGTGTGGGATCATACACTCCGAGAATTACGTCGCTTCAATCCTGGCATGATAATCCCTAGTTCTCATACCTGGCATCAATCCGGAGTTTCAATCTGAAATTCCCGGAGTCAGTCTGATCTGGGATTACCATTCGAGCTCGTCGGCGGGCAACGATTTCAACAAAAAACGGGAACTCGATAAATACGACCTGGAAAGCGAGGGTCCTTCCGTAGCGCGGTGGTTGGTGAGGTGTCCTTCGGTTCGGCGGTTTCATTCCTTGGCCACGTCGTCCTCCTTGTAGTGGCGATATTCCGGCTTCAGCTCCCACATGTTCTTGTGCGGATTCTTCAAGTTGTAATTGCAGATGTCCTTCAAAATTTCTTTCAGATAAGTCTGGAAGGAAGTTAAGGACCGTAATGAATGCGAGACCTTACGATTCAACTCTGTACTCTACTAAAAGTGTTCTACGGGGACAGTGGATATTAAGAGACACAAACTGGACTTTGAAGGGCAACAACCGGGAGGACAGTCGTCTATCTTACTGGAACACTGAATATTGAGGAGGGCGCAACCCGGACTTTGAAGGGCCACGCTACAACCAAGACAGTCATTCGTCGTACCGAGACGCTGGACGGCACAACAAGGACAGCCGTCCATCGTTCTGGGGCACTGGACTTCGAGGGCCGCAACCTGGACTTTGGAGAGCTACAACCAAGAGCCGTTTCTCGTACTGAGACACTGAACATTGAACTGGGACTTCTGAAGGGCTACAACCAGGGCAGTACTGAGGTACTGGTCATTAAGGGACACAACCCGAAAAGTAGTCGGTCGCACAGGGACACCAGATTTTGAAGGGCACATTATCGACGGGCTTCAACCGTGACAGCAGACTTTGAGGGGCACAACCTGGATTTCGGAGGGCTACTACCGAGACAGTCGTATTGGGGCCTAGGATATCGAGGGGCACCATCGGGACAATGTGTTAAGCTTATCAAACGTGTACTTACGATGGGTTGCCTCGTGATTCGTACGAGGTCCTTGATGTTATAATACTGATGTTTTTCAAAGGCGGCGAACAACATGTCCATGACCTTGTCTCTGTTTTCCCGAGATTTCTTCCCTTCGGATTTCTTTTGTTGTTCGAACTCAACCTGCGGAAAAACGAGCGATTTTTAAAAGTTGAGCTAGGCTTAAGTCCCGTTTAACTTATTAACGGAATAACGGCGCTTACGTTGTTTTTGTGGTTTGAAACTGGTTTGTACACGTTCACGACATGGCCGATTTGTTTGGTGCATCTCACCGGCTGAGTTAATTTCGAGATATTGTGTCTGTAGTAAGAAAGATAACGTCGCAGATTTATTAAATAAATCGAAAACGACAGAAGACAAACAGTCGGGACAGAGGCGCGAACTCACCGCTTCAGCTGCATGTACTTCACGTCGTTCGCCACGGGTCGACATTCTGCTTTCTGCGTAACTTTTCCCTCGATAGCCACCTTTTCTACAAAAACCGAACATAAATGACAAACGCGTCAACCAAAAATATTAACGCTACGGCTCCAAAGCAGACTTGGAAACGCGTGACAATACCTGGACCCTGCGAGAAGATCGTTAGCGTCTGAGTTGAAATGTTTGAAATAACAAATTGATGTTCTTTGGGCATTTGTGCCGTATCATCCGGATCCACCGCTTTCACAGCATCGTCACTTAACGTAAATACTATATCTGGTTTGGGTGTTGCGGTCCTAGAAATTCAAAAGATATTTTGTCAGACAAATTTGATATGGGGATTACCAACATTTCGCCAGTGTGACAGAAATGCTCCCCTCTCTAAATTGGGACACGTCGAGGTCCAGACAGGAAAAGTTATCTATGGAATTACGCGTGAGTTGGAGGGGCGGTAGATGAACACGTGATACGCCTTCAGTACGAGTTTCAACTTGCTAGTCATTTGGTTGTCACTCGCGATTTTTTTCCGTGAAACAGTTTTACCTAGTGCGTTTTAAAAATGAGTGACATCGATTTCGAGTAATGGTGCGCTATCGGGTTTTGCTTCAGACACGGGCATGGTGTTAACGGAAATTATTGCAATACTTCAACGGGCCCTAGGAGACGGTGTTTGGTCGAGGGCCCAGGTTTCTTGGTGGTTTAAGACATTTTCAAAGGAAGAGAGTCGATAGAAGATCAACCACGCGGCGAAAGGCCTTCGTCTTCGAGAACCGATTAAAACGTCGATGGAATCCGGGATCTTGCGTGTTCGGATCATCGATTAACGGTTAGAACGATCGGGGAAGAGCTGAATTCATCAGATTTTGACTGATGAATTGGGGGTGAGAAAAATCTAAGCAAAAACGATTCCAATAAATCTTTCGCGGGACCCAAAGGACATCAGGAGGATAGGTGCCTTGAGTTTTTGGAATCGATCGAAACTTGTCTGGAACGTGTCATTATCAATGATGAGCTTCGGGGGTTTCAAGTACGACCTGGAAACCGAGCGCAAGAGCTTGGAGCGGCACGCTTCGACCTCTCCGAGGCCCAAAAAAGCAAGAAGAACAAACGTATGCCTATTTGCTTTTTTGATAGCCAGGGAATCGTCCACCAAGAGTTTGTGCCTCCAGGCGCAAGACCGTTGCTCGAAATTGATGCTACTAATTTTTAGAACGCACAAGGAAAAACTGTTTCACTGAAAAAATCGCTAGGGACAAGCAAATGACTGTAGGAAGTTGAAACTCGTACTGAAGACGTATGACGTGTTCATTTACCGCCCCTCCATCTCTATTGTTGACAAATCGAACGCCACGTTGCCAGTCTCAACACACCTGGCATGCCATTTATTTGCTGACTGCATGATATTAAATTAAATTGATTATATAGTTGCACAAGAAACTTCAATATGTCACATACTTGCTTATCCGTAGCCGCCCAACTTCGGTATCCCGTAATTTGCTCCATCGGTTTGAAATATACTTAGGAACCTTGAAAATCATAAAAAAACAAGATATTTGTTACAAAAACATTTGTAACTTGTCAACGAACAAGTTTGCATTACGTGTAACGCCAAAACAGAGTAATTCCTTCGTTCGTATAATAATTTTTTAGGTTTTCCACTTTCAACATCCTACAATGTCCCAGCATTGGACAAACATCAGCGACTACTCAAATAAAACATCAATTAATTTACCTTGACTAGCCACACACCGCGTGCAGCGTAACTCACATCCAAATCTTTGCTTTCGGGAACACTCATTTTGATATGAACTATTAAAATAAATAGTAAATTACGGGATCTACAACATTATCAACCTTCCGAGTAGGCCTAGTTAGAATGTGTGCGTCACAAGCAAGAGCGCCGTTGCAGCGTTCGGATAACTTGCGTTACGGAAACCTGGAAATACCACTCAACGCGGGGAATTCTTCCTATGGATAACCTTTCGGGATAGGCGCCTCCAGGCTTCCGTACATTGAAGCGCGTGCATCCCTTCCATTCCTCGCTTCTGGAACACGAGATCTTGGAATGGCGAGTTTTTCAAACTAAATACCGCGAAATAGCCACAAATTTGTAATAATAAAATTCCGCTAACATGTCAATGAGATTTATTGAGATCAAAGCATCACGAGTATGCACATAATGAAAATAGCATCTGAACAACGATAGTAAATTTCCAACAATTAAGAAAGTGGATATTGGCCAATAAAGAATAAAATTTGGCTTTATACCCAGAGCAAAAGAGAGAAAAAAACATTGACCAACAGCTGACCGCAAGTTCAGACGATAGAAAACCAAAAAAAAAAAAAACACTTTCAGCGGATCTAGAATAAATAACCGGCTATACACTTGCAACTTACTGCGATCAAACCCAGCATGCGTACCGGAGAGACGATCCTTTAACCTCGCATTTCCAACATGGCCGCTTCCACGTAGGCTAACTCCGGAAGAAGCCATCTTGGAAAAGCTACGACGCTTTCGATTTCACGGAATCTAAAAAGCTTTACGAACGGCAATGGCACAACGATGAAACTTTGTCTAAGTTCTCTGCCTACCAGAAAAAATATTCCGAACGATGTCGGCGAGGATATTTGCAATTAAACTGTCTCCCAAAAATAGAGGTTTAGTATACGACGAGACATTGACCACGGCGGAAGTGGGGGAAAAAACCCATTCTAACGTAATATATTCCGATACTTTTAAGATCGCCGTCTGCTTGGAATGTCGGGAATCGAGACTCTCGGAGATTCCGCTCTCGACTTCCACACGAAAAAAAATAAGTAAATCTAAAAATATTCCGAGCTCGCTTCACGAGTCGGAGAATACCTTTTTAGCGCGAGACGACGTAGGATTTCCGTCTGCCCCCACGAGATTCCCGCCCGCCGCCTAGATGGGGCGGTCGACGATGGCCACGCCCGCGTAACTCCTTCCGATGTTCATGTTGCTCGGCAACATGCTCCAGTTGTCGATTTTGGTGTTGTAGATTTCGACGGATGCCAGGTTGGAGGATCCGTCGTCGCCGCCCACGACGAACAACGACCCGTTGATGGCGACAACTCCTGAAAACAACGAGTGTCAGCGTTGCGTTTGTATGCTCTGAAAACTGAAATCGGGTCAATTACCGGCATTCCTGCGACACATGATCATGTCGGACACCGAAGTCCACGTGTTCTTTTCCGGATTGTAGCATTCCACGCTTTTGCGAACGAGCGGGCCGTCGTGTCCTCCTACGGCGTACAGAAGACCGCCCAAGACTCCGACTCCTAAGACGATTTAAAAGAAAAAGGTTATTTAAGCAACGTTGGATATAAAGCGTCGAATAAAGGTGTACCTTACCGGCACCGCTTCTTCTGGCAACCATGTCGGCGACCGTTGTCCACGCGTCCGTCTCCGGGTTGTAACATTCCACGGTGCTCAGGCACTGCCTCGATGCGCCGTCGTAACCGCCGACGGCATAAAGGAGACCTGCGAACGATTACAAAAAAAAAATGAGAAACACCGTTTCGGACGAGGGAAAATCCGTCGTCGGCTACTCCGAGCGCTGACCGTTCAAAACTCCGACGCCGACGCTGCTTCGCCGGGTGCTCATGGGGGATATCGTTCGCCATTCGTTCGACTGGATGTCGTAGCATTCGGCGCTGTTCAATCCCGTGGAGCCGTCGAATCCTCCCACGGCGTACACGAGGCCGTTGAGAACGCCGACTCCCAAAGTGCTTCGCCTCGCTTCCATGCTGGCCACCGAAGACCACGTGTCTTTCAAAGGATCGTACACGTCTACCATGCGCACCCGCAACGAGCCGTTGAAACCCCCGACCGCGTACACGAGGCCGTTCAACACCGCTAAACCTACGAGGAGAGAGATTATACAACGAGACTTCGGATTCCGGAATCGCCGGATACGTCTCGACGGCTAACCTTCTCTGCAACGCCGAAAGGGCATTTCCGACACTTGGTACCAGCGCTCTTCCTGAAAATCGTACACTTCCACGCTACGAAGCGCCTTGGGGGCCTGACCTCCGACGACTAGAAGAACCTGGTAAAAAGGAACGAATGTTACGATCAAACCGCTACACGGTAAATTTCTCGGCGCGAACGGAGCTCTCGGACATTTGAAAAGCGAACGCTTCGAAAGAGTCCAACCTTTGGCAAGGCGACGGGAGTTCGAGGCTTGGTACGCGGCGTCTTGTACAACACCTTCTGCTCCCCTTTAAGCAGGTGGTATTTCATCGCTTCGATGAGAAAATCTTTGCACTGAGGGCTCGACTTGAGCAGCGGCTCCTCCTCCACGCGTTGCACTAAATATTCCTGAGACAACAACGGCAACCGTACGTTTTCCATCAGCTGCGGCAAGTAATGCTCTCTGTTATCCAGATCGAAGTTGATCCAAGACATCACCGCTTCGAACACCTGGAATTTAGGAGACAATGTGTGTTAATAAAAAATGTCGTCCCTCCCCACACCTGGCGGGAGGGTAAAGTAAGAAGACGAGAGTGTTTACCGCTTCTTCGGATGGCACGTTCAAGTAATCGCTAGACACGAGCTTGCACACTTGCATAGACGACAACGCCAGGAATTCGTCACTTTCGACAACATCGCTTAAGTTTACAAAAAAAAGCATTTTTAAAAAACAAAGTCCCGCTGGAATCGAACCCGGGTCTACAGAATGACCGACAACTTACATGAAATGCTGTTCGATGTAGGATTCTGCATAGCGCATGAGCTCGTGGCAGCCGTGAAGATCGGCGAAGGCTCGAATGCCCAAGCCGTTGGAATGATGAAGCTGCCCTTGGAGGAAATTGCAACACGCGTCTCTGACGTCCGTTAGCTGCAGAAGGTTAGCTGCCGGCAGCAAGATCTACGTTAGAAATAAGGAAAGGATCGGATTTCACCGTTATTTGATATTTTGAAAGTTCATTCGAGACGTCACCACGAAAAAATGTTTTTTTTTCTCATAAAAGTTCGGTTCAACCATCTCAAAAGTTAATCCTTACGACAAGCCTCGTGTCAGCGACTTTAAGGAAATTTTTGTCCGACAGTTTAAATCTTTTCCATGTCTCGCAAACCGATAAAAATATTAATGGTCGCTAAAGACGTTAAACTTCTCGTAAATCCGGACAAAATCACATCCCGCAACATACCTGAACGTTTTCTTCGGTGACGAGCACTTCAGAAGAGTATACGTATTCTATGAGCAGAGCGAGCGCTTGTCCGTCCAATCCCTGAAGAGTTATACGCTCTGCCTTGCTTTCTTCAAAACTAGTAAACATGGCATAGAAGTACGGACTGCAAGCCGCTAGGATCATCTTGTGAGCGTGGACTTCGACTCCTTCGGCCACCAATAAAACATCACACATGAGATTCTGTCTGAGGAACGGCGAGAGCAATTGTCCGATAAGACGGGGGCGCAAGACACATTTTGATAATCTTAACCAAACACGATCTTACTCACTTTCGTAAAATGTTCATCATGTCGAAGGCTTTCTGCGTGTGCTGCATATTTCTGTACAACGGTTTTTCCGGCCTCTTCCGTTTCAGAGGTGCCAAATCTACTCTGGTGGGAGTGTGGTGCATGTCTTCTTCGGCATTTGTACCGGTGCTGCTGGAATGATACAACTTTTTGATTTAAACCAACTGGTCACCTACCAGAGGACCGAAACATATCTTAAAACCGAGGATTTTTAGTGATGCTAGTATCGAAAACCTTAAAAACAAGTTCTACAGACGTTTTTGCGCCTCAACATCCCTCTGCATGTTCGTCAAGAAAGACAAGCAAGGCCGGCGCTAGATTATTTGCCAGAGCGAAGGTTCCCTCCTTGATATAGGGCATGGCCAGCAATGAACCACCACTCGAAAGAAGCAAAACACTGCAAGCATAACACATCACCTGACATTGCCGCCCAAGGATCAAGGCAAGGAAGGTATTACTACGCGTGACTAGTATGGATTCAGACTTAAAAGCGTTTAGTTGTAATCCTTCGGATGGTAGCTTCGCACCGCTGGCCTCACGGCCAAGCACAAGGACCACCGGTCCAAATCTGCGGTTCCTCTCGTACCGAGCAGGATTATTATAATAGTAACGATTCATCAGCAGGGTAAAACTAACCTGTCTCTCAAAACTAACCTGTACAAATTAACTAAACCTACATAGTAGATATACTTAATCTTATTCCCCACCCATCCTGATTGTATCTCAACAGCAAAATGACATTAGTACCAACAGAGCAGTGATAAACTCTTACAGCGTATTGTGGTCTTCAGGGGGTCGATGGATGTTGGGACCAGTTTTCCACTTTTGATAGTCCTGCATATCCTTCTGGTCACAAATGTATGTCAAACAATTTGTCATAATTAATTTTACATTTCGTAAACTTGGAACGTGTAGCATATAAGCCCATAAATTATTCCATCCCTCCTTCACTTTAAAACTATATTTTGAAATAAGTGTAGGTTTTTATTTACTGTTATCTTTTTGTGCTCATAACAAGCACAAAGAAACAAAAAAATATCAAAACAAGTTGGGACCAAAAGTGCAAAAACAAGCTCTGGTTAGTCGCATAATAGGACCGTATTTCATGTTGCCCAGAAATGGTGCATATATGGAATAAATGCCCTGGAAATAATATAACACAATGATAAAAACTCTCAAACGGGAATTTTAAAGAGCTAAAATGTTAAAATGTTTCGATATAAATCTAAATAACTTTGAGAAAACATTTTGAGATGAAATTACTTTGATTACGAGCCGCAATCACCGCTCGGAAGAGGAGCATCAAACACGATTAACACGGTTGCGTTTTATTTATTTGTTTTTAGCTTATTTTGCAACATATTGATAGGAAGTCACAAAAAAACATGATTATCGTTGTTAACTTTATTTCCGTAATACATCGATGTTTTCAATTTGTAAAGATTAACTGTTGCTGCGATAAGGAAAGTCGAAATTGTGACGTAAGCCGCACACCTCGTTCGTGAGAAGCGGGCCAAATATTTCTCACCATGTTTTGGCAAGATACTGCAAAATATAAACACGTCCTCCAGAAAAATGAAACGAGGTTATTAGAAATAAATTGATAATAACACATTTTTAAGGAAGATATCCTTATATATTGCGCATAACTACTACCATTGGACAATCATCCAAACTTTTGAAAGTCCCATGATTCAACAATTGGATAACTTTTTAAGAGGAAATATACCAATGATGTGCCGTGACATGGTTAGTGCTGAAACTTTGAAAAAGTTAAAATAACAAGCTCTGGAAGCTTAAAAACAGAACGGTCACTGGGAAACCGGGAAAGTAGGCCGGCTATGAGGACTTAGGACTTTAAGGATCAAATCTTCGGCGAATCGAAAGACTTCAAACCGAGACAGTTGGCAACCCTAAAAGGATTCAGGGCAGTCACTCCGGACTGCAAACTGGGACAGTTGGTCACTTAAGTGACCCTGCGAGGACTACGGACAGTCCTTGACAAACCCGTAGACTGCAGACTGTGACCGTTGCTCACAATTCCAGGACGCTTAGTTTAAAGGGCCAATTCATGAAGACTTGGCCTCAGGCCAAAAATCCCTACTAAACATGCAAGAGACTACAAACTGGGACAGTTGGTCTCCCTAGTAACCATACGAGGACTCCGGACAGTCCTTGGCAAACCAGTAGACCGCAGACTGGGACAGTTGGTCACCTTCTAAGGACTGAGGACTTTGGACAGTCCTTGACAAACCCGTAGACAGTAACGGTAGACTGCAGACTGGGACAGTTGGCCACCTTACAAGGTTGCTGGGCTTAAAGGGTCACGGCCTCAGGTCAAAACTGCCTAATAAACATAGGACAGACTGCAAACTGGGACAGTTGGTCGCCCTCTCAGGACTGAGGACTTTGGACAGTCCTTGGCAAACCAGTAGACTTGGACTGTTAGCCACCCTTCCAGGATGCTGGGTTTAAAGGTTCATTCCATGGAAACTCGCCCTCAGGTCAAAAGCCCCTACTGAACATGCAACAGACTGCAAACCTAATTTCGACCCCTAGCTTCCAGTTTTTGCATAAATATCAGAATTAATGCCACCATAACCACGAAACAAGTGGCCACTATTTCCTTCCCCCTTTGAGTCATTAGTGTAATCCGGAGCTTATGATTAGAAAGAGAGGGGGCTATAAAAGGGTTCGATGACCCCAATGGTCCCACAGTGACAATCCCTTTCCCTTCCCCCTCTCCACTCTTTCGCCCCCACCATCGGCACCAAAAGTAGCACAAGGGAAAAAAAGCATCTGGTGGCATCACGTGACCTTAATAGCGCTTATCAAACACGGAGACAAGGACTATGGCAAACTCGCGGCTCTCATACTAGTTATGCAACGTAAACATGGCTTATTTACCTGGCCGAAAACGACTGTGTCCTAGAAGACTCTTCCATGATGCCCTAGAAGGTCCTAACCGCCGAAAAAGCAGCCCTAAAAATGGACGTGTAAGTCAAAAATAGACTTTACTTTTCCTAAGGGGGAGTTGAAGGGAGGGAGGTCATGGTGAGTCACGCTCGGATGTGGCCAAAGCTCGACGAATGATGGCAAAATGGGATCTTATTAATCGAACTTAGGTCTTTTTACTTACTTTTTTTAAAATAGGCCTAATTCACTTTGGAAATGGAACATTCCCGCGACATAGCCGAGAACATTATAACGTTTTTAATTTTATACGATCGTGGTGTAATCCGACGAAACACGATCGTTTTTAGATTACTTCGTAAGTTTTTAGTTTCGCATTTTTGGTTTTTTTAATCGCGAAGTTAAGCCTACTCCTCCGTAGAATTCACGGGTGCAACTGCGGCAAAGTACCAAACGAAACTGTGTGAGCAGTGATGCCAGATCGCACGTTCGGCTGGCTAGGGATTTGGCGCCAGTGGTACCGATGCATGAATTATAAATAAGAACGGCTTGTTATAATGGCGCCAATGCAGTTTTTGCACCTGGAAAACTAAAGTTATTCGAACGTGTTTGACACGAAATGATTTTAACTGTCTCGAATAAATTTAGGAAATTGAGATTTCTTATATTGTCACTTAACATTGTAACAAATCGGGAAATATTAATTAATGCAGTAACATATAGTTTGACAATGTTACGTCACATTGTAACACACTGTCAATCTCACTTAACATTGTAACACGATGACAATGTCACTTCACTAACTGGAAATGCTACTTCATATTGTAACACACTGACAATGTCAATGAACATTGTAACAAATCAGGCATTAGTTAAATTTGTAACACATTGACTATGCCACTACACTTTGTAACAGTGTCACTTAACATTATAACAAAATGACAATGTCACTTAACATTGTAACAAATCAGGCAAAATCAGATAACTTTGTAACACACTGACAATGCCACTTTACATTTTAACACTAACATCGTCACTTAACATTGTAACAAAATGACAATGACACTTAACATTGTAACAAAATGACAATTTCACTTAACAATGTAACAAAATGACAATGACACTTAACATTGTAACACTGACAATGTCACTTAACATTGTAACACTGACAATGTCACTTCACTTTGTAACACAATGACAATGTCACTTCACTTTGTAACACAATGACAATGTCACTTAACATTGTAACACTGACAATGTCACTTCACTTTGTAACACAATGACAATGTCAATGAACATTGTAACCAATCAGGCATTAGTTAACTTTGTAACACATTGACTATGCCATTACACTTTTTAACAGTGACAATGTCACTTAACATTGTAACAAAATGACATTGTCACTTAACATTTTAATACTAACAATGTCACTTCATATTGTGACACTGGCAATGTGATCTCACATCGCGACAAATCAGGCAAAATCACCTAATGTTGTAACAAACTGTCAATGTCACATCACTTTGTAACAATGACAATGCTGCAGAACATTCTAAGTCATTTAACACTACAACAGTGACAATGTCACCTAACAAGTAAACAATGCCAATATCAACAATCGACTAACATTGTAACATATTGTGACACACTCTAATGTCACTTAACAGTTTTAATGTCAGCAAACACCATTCGATGTCACTTAACAATAACACTGTGACAATGGCACTTCACTTTGTAACACACTGACAATGTCACTTAGCAATGTAATGTAACGCTGTAGCAGCACACTGACAATGCCACTGCTAAATTAGAATTAACACACCCAAGCATGTCACTGTCGAGTCACACTGGCACTGTCACACTTATCATTGTAAAAGACAATGTCACTTATCAATGTAACACCGTGACAATGGCACGTAACGCCGTAGCAGCACGCTGACAATGTCACTGTCAACTGAGACTTGGCACACCCAAGCATGTCACACTCAGACACTGTCAACATTCTCAACAGCCAATGAAGAGGAAGTTAAACGTGTCACGCCTGACGTGATGGCGCTGTACGGAACTCTCATCTCGCCGTTCGTTCGTTAGTTGTTCGAGAAGTAATCGCTCGAGTGTTACTTGGTGTTCGCCGGAGCAAAAAACGTGTCTTTGTTCGATCTTTTATGTTACTAAATGTATTGTAACAAATTGGAATTCGTTTACCGTAACAAAGTGGTAAAAGTATTGTCGGAATGTTACCCGAAGTTCACATCTCGGGCAACGAGTACGTACTTTACACTCCAATGACTCCCTGTCTGCTTATCTGAATTGTTTCTTAATCGAAGTTGGTAATAAAAGATGAGCATTCCGGGAATGACACGCCCGGAATGACAATCCTGGAATGTTATTCCTATGTTGTCATGGGACCTTTCTGTCAGATTTGTTTAGAAAATGGAGTGAGAGTTGTAATTAAAGCGATCATGACTGAAAGTTGTCCAAAGCTGCTCATACAAGATCAATTTTGGATTGACATGCCCGGAATGTCGATCCTGGAATATCATCTGGGCAGCATTCCGATACAGTCCTGTGACATCAAAATACGTGAATTACATCGGCTCAAACAATGACAGTTTTGAGAATTTTTTGTCACTACAAGCTTGTCATTCCAGTATGGCCCCACAATGATGTCATTCCAGGCTTGTTATGCCAGGATAGTTACACAATGATGACAGTTTAATTTTCATTCCAGCATGGATTCAGATTGATGGGAGTTGACAGTTTATTGTCATTCTAGGCTTGTCATGCCAGGATGGTCACACACATAGGCTACAATTGAGTTATTCTGGTATGGCCTCACATTGATGACAGTTGAGAGTTTGCCATTCCAGGCTTGTCACTCACATGGCCTCAAATTGATGAATGAGTTTGTCATTCCAGGATGGTCACACATAGCCTAGAATTGAGAGTCGACCGGTTGTGACATTTATAGGGCCTTAAAAAGAACAGCGGTGTGACACGTTTTAAAAGCGCCCTAACGATTGGTCGCGGATGGTTACACCTCCCCCTTTCTAATAAAAAGCTTCCTTCCTGGTGGTGGTGAGAAGTCCACCGGTGACGTCGTCCAAATTGAACTTTTTTGTGCTTTTCTTCTCTCTTCCGTTCACCTCAGAAAGAGAAAAAAGAAAAAAACAGGAGCTTCTGAGTTGATCACGATCTCCGAAGCGAAACGCCGAGGTCTGATGACTACGATAATGCGCGCCCTACTTTCAGCACAAAAAAACCCTCCGCATTCGTGTCACTGCGCGTGGCGTGACGTCATCAAGCCCCGCCCTCTTTTTTACCTGCGCTTAGTAGGCGTGGCGGTGATTCGCCTCCTCGCGTATCATTACGCCTCGAAAGGCGGCAGGATACACATCGGTCTTCCTACGCGCCATTGGATTACATTGGCCGATTTAAAGGCCCTGCGCGTTCCTTTTTTAGGGCCTTTTTAGGGCCCCGTGTGTGCCGGTTTGGGACTAGGTGCCTTTCGGAATACGACGAATTGTGAATTGGACCCTGGAAACTGGGGATAAGGACCCGAAACGACGCTGTCGAGGTAGGTTATCGATTCGTAGGGCTTCTTTTTGAACGGTCGATATGGCCATGTTAACGAGACGTAAGGGCCCATAGGCGGAGTTAGAGTTCAAGGGCCCTGACCCGCAGTTAGGAAAAACGGCCCAGGGGCGTAGTATTCGTAAGGGTGATTGTAAACTGAACCCGGGGCCTTGTAGTTCGTCAAGGGCCCAGACAGGAAGTAAGATTCAAGTTAGGGCCCCAATGTGTATAAGGGTAATTATAAACTGAATTTTGGGATGACGCCGAGGGCCCTACAACTGTCAAGGTCCCGAAGCCTAGGGGCCCTAAAGGTTACTAGGAGTAAATAGTTCGTCAAGGGCCCTGACTGAATAAATATAACTATGGTGATGGCTGCCTAGGGCCTAAGGGGCGTTGCATAAGTAGGAATTGGACTCTAAGGAGAAGTCTAGGGCCTTTGGATCTCTCAAGGGCCCTAGGGGCAAAGTATTCGAAAGGAGAACAGAAATCTAGGGCCTATGTTTCAGGGGCTTTCTGTGGATCCTGTATGACTTAAACTGTATCCCAGGGGCTGCGGGCCCTTCATTTTTATAGAAAGGGCCCCAGTTTACCTCCATGCATAAACTTCTGTAAAATTACTCCATTGGAGCAAATGCTCCCATTTTATCCTTCTGACCAAAAACTAATTCTCATATTTCGTAGCATTTGCTCATTTTTGAAGCAAATGCTCTGTTGTTTTTGAAGCAAATGCTCTCTTGTTTTTGAACAAATGCTCTCTTGTTTTGAAGCAAATGCTCTCTTGTTTTGAAGCATATGCTCTCTTGTTTTTAAACAAATGCTCTCTTGTTTTGAAGCATATGCTCTGTTATTTTTAAACAAATGCTCTCTTGTTTTGAAGCATATGCTCTCTTGTTTTTAAACAAATGCTCTCTTGTTTTGAAGCATATGCTCTGTTATTTTTAAACAAATGCTCTCTTGCTTTGAAGCATATCTTCTTTTGTTTTTGAACAAATGCTCTCTTGTTTTTGAGCATATGTTTTCTTGTTCTGAGCAAATACTCTGTTGTTTTTGAAGCAAATGTTCTCTTGTTTTTGACCAAATGCTCTCTTGTTTTTGAGCGTATGTTTTCTTGTTCTGAGCATATACTCTGTTGTTTTTGAAGCAAATGTTCTCTTGTTTTTGACCAAATGCTCTATTGTTTTTGAAGCATATGCTCTGTTCTTTTGAAGCATATATGCTGTTGTTTTTGAGCAAATACTTTTGAGCTAATGCTTCATTTATTGAGCTAATTCTTCATTTAGTTGAGCTAATGTTTTCTTTTTTGAGCTAATGCTTCATTTTTTGAGCTAATGCTTCATTTTTTGAGCTTATGCTTCATTTTCTGAGCATATGCTTCATTTTTTTTGAGCAAATGCTTCATTTTTCATAAATTACCCCATTCTCAACTACACACTTTCTAGATGCTAATCTTGAGCATGAGCGTGGGCTTATCTCTGGAGAAGGGTGTCGTCCATTGATGAGGATGAGTACAATTGGGCGTAGTTTAAACATTTCTATTTGTTATATCTTGCCATTTATGGACATCACAATTGAAAAAAGGGAGGGTGGCAACACTTTATCATGATCGTATCAAAAAGGCGAGTCTCATATCGTGGAAAGGCGTGGCACAGTAGAGGACGATGTCACTGTCAACAGTAACAACAGAAGCTTAACAGATGACAGTGGAATGCTGTTGGCTGTTGACATTTGATAGTAACATTGTTGAAGTGTGTGCTGACATTGATATTGCCAGAGTGTGTTGTAGCAGTGATATTGTCAGAGTGAGACATTGATATTGTCAGAGTTTGTTGAGACAGTCATATTGTCAGATAGTATGATGAGACTGATATTGTCAGTGTGTGCTGACAGTGATATTGTCAGAGTTTGTCGAGACAGTGTTATTGTCAGATACTATGCTGACAGTGATATTGTCAGATTTTG